>CANSZD010002938.1:267500-417425 GCA_947648045.1 Beta corolliflora
ATAATAATAAATAATAAATAGTAAATAGTAAATAGTAAATAATAAATTATAATAAATAAATAATAATAATAATAATAATAAATAAATAAATAAAATATTAAAATAAAAAAATAAAAGAAAATATAAAAATATAAAAATATATAAAAATATAAAAAAATAAAAAAATATGAAAAAATAAAAAAATAAAAAAAAATAAAAAAAAATAAAAAAAATAAAAAAATTTAAAATAATTACAAATTCATCGTTATTATAATATTAATAATAATAACAATATTAATAGTAATATTGAAAACAAATATAATAATTACAACATTATAGTATACTAAACTTATTTTTGCTGAACTGAACTTATTTTTGCTGAACTGAACTTATTTTTACTTATTTTTGCTGAACTGAACTTATTTTTGCTGAACTGAACTTATTTTTACTTATTTTTGCTGAACTGAACTTATTTTTGCTGAACTGAACTTATTTTTGCTGAACTGAACTTATTTTTACTTATTTTTGCTGAAAATAAGTCCAAAAGAACAGGGCCTAACTGTAAAAGCTAGAATTTTTCCAAAACCACCGTATTTTCTCATAATCTCCCTCTTAATAATGAATTAGGATTTTGGAGTCCCTTTAACAAATACTCTTTCTTTATGTAATAAAGAAATTGACTATAAGGTGAGATTGTCGGAAGGCAATGACACTCTCAAGTCTCATGGTTGCTCGATGCCAAATGTTATTAATTTAGTGAGGGCATGGATTATGTTATTCTCATCCCGCTGTATGTGAGACCAAGAACTGCCAACAAGGAAAATACAATAAATTGCCGATATATGACAAAGTATCTTTTCAAAGCTATGATTTAATAGTTTATATTTTTATAAATCTCATATTGAACTAGCAACTTAAGGTTAAATATCCCTGTAAAAAAAACGGTTTTTTCACCATATACCCCTGACTAATTTTTTTTTGCACCGTATACCCTCGCAAGTTTCCAAATTCACCATATACCCCCCACGTTTCAAAAAATACATCAACATGCCCTTTTGACTAACGGTGTTAGACTTCCGTTAGTCATTAACCCCTAATCCCCCCTCTAACCCTAATTAACTAACCTAAATTAAACCCTAACCCTAACCCTAATCTAACACTTTGGGCTCTAACCCTAACCACCTCTCCCCCCCCCTTACCCCCCCACTGCCACATCACCCCCCTCACCACCACCACCTCCTCACCACCACCCCCCCTCCCTTCTTCGGTGACCCCCCACCCCTTCCCCAGCCGACCCCCTCCGCCTCCCCCACCACCCCGAATCCCCTCTCCCCACTCCCGGTAACCCCCCTCCCCACTCCCCGCAACCCCCGAACCCCGAAAAAATGGCGAGTATGAATGGCGAGAATTAAACAGAGTTAATCGACACCTCGAACCGACACCCCCGAAGGAGTATCAATGTCGAGTTTCGATTCTGGGAGGGGGCCGCGCGACGACGGGGAAGGGGATGGGGCTGCGCGACGACGGGGAAGGGGAAGGGGACTGCGCGACGACGGGGGAAGGGGAGGAGGGGATGCACGACGACGGAGGAAGGGAATGGGGGGATGCGCGACGACCGGGGAAGGGGGGGCTGCGCGACGACTGGGGGAAGGGGGGCTGCGCGACGACGGGGGAAGGGGAGGGGGCTGCGCGACGACGGGGAAGGGGAGGGGGCCCGGGGGGTGGTGGGGGGGGGAGGGGGGGCCGTGTGGGGAGGGGGGCTTCGGGGTGGTGGGGGGGGGAGGGGGGCTGGGTGGTGGGGGCGTGGTGAGGGGGGGACTACGGGTGGTGGGGGGGGTTGGTGGAGGGCTGCTGGGTGGTGGGGATTTGGGTGGTGGGGCGGCTGGGTGGTGGGCCGGTGGAGAGGTGGGGCTGCCGGGTGGTGGGCCGGTGGGGAGGTGGGCCTGTTGGTGGGCCGGTGGGGGGAGGGGTGGTAAGAGTAAGGGTTAGGGTTAGGGTGTTAAATTAGGGGTTAGGGTTAGGGTTTGACTTAGGTTTAGGTTAGTTAATTAGGGTTAGAGGGGGGATTAGGGGTTAATGACTAACGGCGTTAGCCTTCCGTTAGTCATAAGGGTAAGTGGATGTATTTTTTAAAACGTCGGGGGTATATGGTGAATTTGGAAACTTGCGAGGGTATATGGTGCAAAAAAAAATTTGTCTGGGGTATATGGTGAAAAAACCGAAAAAAAAAACTTAAGGTTAAATATCTTTTCCCCCTTATATAGTTGTATTTACATTAAATGAACATTATTGGTAACACTTTTGTTTTCTTAAATCCAAAAATATGTGTCTCTTGTGTCCCTTCTATTAATTTGGACATAGATTGGGAATTTAATGTATCAACATATTGTAAATCAAGTACGAGTACTAATAAACATACGAGTGGTTTATATAAATTTATTTTATTAAGGATGTATATAAGAAGTAGACCTCTCACTATAAAATGATTAAGGAAGCTTTTAGACCGGTTCATTTCATCTAATTCTCAACGAACTGGAATGATTATTTTTACTTAATTTTATTAATTATACATACTTTTTTCTCATTGAAACTAACTTTTACTAATTTAAGCTTATTTTCAGTGATTTAAATAGTTATTTGTTGATTCCCTAGGTTTTTCACTTATATATGCATGTTCCTAAATCCTAATATTTCACTAGTTCTTTGGCTCGAGCGACGCGCTGGGTAATCAAACAAGATAAAAAGAATGTTTGGGGTTGACATTTTGCACAAGGATGATTCTAAGATGGTCTGATTTGAAATCAGACCATGGAAGCAAATGAATGTGAGCCATACATTCTTGCTTGTAGAGCCCCCATTTCTTTTCTTTTCCCTTTTCTTTTAGTTGCCAAAACTAATTTGTTTTGATTTTGTTTATTTACCAAAATTTATGAAATTAATTTCTGAAAATCGAAAAAATAATTAAAATTTTTTTTTTGAAAAAATCCGAATTTTTTTTTTCAGCTTCCAAACAGTAATTCACGTTTGGAAAAAAATTTTGGAGCCAAAATTTTCTTTTACCCATTTTCTCTCTCCTCCTTGTTCTTGGTGTTCTTCACCAAAAATTCAAGAACACTTCCTCTTCCACCATTCTCAACCGAATTTCTCCCAAATTCGACCCATTCTTCCACCTTCTCCCTCAATTTCGATTTTATCTTCCATCTTTTTCCTCCATTTCGACCCATTCTTTACCTCACCTTCATTGTTGAACTTGACCTCCATGGATTTCGATCTAAACTCTTCACCCATAGATGAAATGGATGTAATTTTACTTGAATATTTCGCATATATTAACGAATTAATGATTTTCTATCTTCATTTGTGTGTTTGAGTAAAATTAAACTTGCAATTTATGAAAATTTTCCCCAAAAAAAATCTAGGGTTTTAGGGAAAATAAAATGACGGTATTGGTGAGTAAATTGCTCTAAATCAATGCACTTCACACTTTTATGCAACAATTTGTGGTTACATTTGAGTAGTTCATACTTTAGTTTAGCTATGATGCAAAAAAAAATCAAATTTTTCGCGACCTCCATGGGAGGTCGAAATGGGTTTTTTGTCTAAGGTATCTGCAGTGATTTGGTAATTACTAAAGACATTTTGGATATGACCAAACATAAAGATATTTTGGTAATTACTAAACATATTTTGGACATGACCACAAATAAAATTAAGGTGTGTGAGATAATTGCAATAAATCAATGCGCTTCACACTTTTATTGAGTTACATTTGATGCGTAGATCATACTTTAGTTTAGCAATTAGATGAAACAAATTTGCGGCATTTTCGGGACCTCCATTGCAGTGGAATGTCACTGGTTTTTTGTGCAAGTTAGTGCAGGGTTTAGGTAATTACTAAAGATATTTTGGTCATGACCTAACATAACTACTATGTATGTTAGGTAATCACCTAATTAGATTAGGATATTGCTAAAACTTTTAGGTCATTACCTAAACCATTTTAGAAATTACCTAAAATAATAATTTTCTTGGGTAATGGCCTCAAATCATGTGACTATAATATATATGATGAGGGAATTGTATGGTTAAGATGTGGGTTATTGATAACTTAATCCACGAGTTTTTAAGTGGTTTATATGATAAGATTGCATCGTGGTTTTACGTTGCATTTTTTCCTTTTTCTTTTACTTTCAAATGATAGAATTGAATGACTTTGGTGATATAAAAGGTTCATCGATAGAATGTTTATGTGAACAGCGGATTGAAATGGTCGAACAATCTCTAAAAATAATCATCTCCATTGTAGTGGAATGACGCTTGTTTTTTGTGCAATTTAATACAGGGTTTAGATAATTACTAAATATATTTTGGTCATGACCTAATACACCCACTACATATGTTAGGTAATCACCTAATTAGATTATGATATTACCAAAACGTTTAGGTCAATACCTAAACCATTTTATGACATTACCAAAAATAATAATTGTCTTGGGCAATAACCTCAAATCATGTGACTATAACATATATGATGGGGGAATTGCATGGTTAAGATGTGGGTTATATATTGATAACTTAATCCATGAGGTTTTAAGTGGTTTATATGATAAGATTACATTGGGGTAAAACGTTGCATTTTTTTCTTTTTCTTTTGCTTTCAAATGATAGAATCGAATGACTTTGGTGATATAAAAGGTTCATCGATAGAATGTTTATGTGAACAGCGAATTAAAATGGTCGAACAATCTCTAATAAGAATCATCTCCATTGTAATGGAATGCCACTGGTTTTTTCTGCAAGTTACCGCTGGGTTTAGGTAATTACTAAAGATATTTTGGTTATGACCTATCATAACCACTATATATGTTAGGTAATCACCTAATTAGATTAGGATATTACCAAATATTTTAGGTCACCACCTAACCATTTTAGAGCATTACCTAAAATAATAATTGACTTGGGCAATGGCCTCAAATTACGTGACTATAACATATATGGGGATTGGACAATCATGCCGATGGGTCCATTAGGCCAAATACCTCACTAAACCCCATTGACTTGAGTTTTGGGCCCCCATTGTCCCTCCTTGTACTAAAAAGCCCAAATTAACCTAGATCATATGCTTTTAGGTAATTACCAAACATGCTTTGTGCATTACCAAACCTATCCAATCACAATCTATTCTCATTACTCATCAAAGCAATCCTATGGGGATTGGACAATCATGCCACTGGGTCCATTAAGCCCAATACCTCACCAAACCCCATTATCTTGAGTTTTAGGCCCCCACTGTACCTCCTTGTACAAAAAACCCAAATGAACCCCAATCATATGCTTTAAGGTAATTACCAAACATGTTGTGAGGATTACCAAACTACTAAGTGGAGGATGTTCTCCCAATCACAATCCTTTCTCATTACTCATCAAATCAATCCTATGGGGATTGGAGAATCATATCATTTGGTCCATTAGTTCCAATCTCTCACCAAACCCCATTGACTTGAGTTTTTGGCCCCCATTGTCCCTCCTTGTACTAAAAAGCCCAAATTAACCCCATATCATATACTTTTAGGTAATTACCAAACATGTTTTGGCATTACCAAACCTATCCAATCACAATCCATTCCCATTACTCATTAAAGTAATCCTATGGGGATTAGACAATCATGCCACTGGGTCCATTAGGCCCAATACCTCACCAAACCCCATTGACTTGAGTTTTGGCCCTCCATTGTACCTCTTTGTACAAAAAAGCCCAAATTAACTCCAATCATATGCTTGAAGGTAATTACCAAACATGTTCTGATAATTACCAAACTACTAAGTAGAGGATGTTCTCCCAATCACAATCCATTCCCAATACTCATCAAAGTAATCCTATGGGGATTGGACAATTATGTCACTGGGTCCATTAGGCCCAATACCTCACCAAACCCCATTGACTTGAGTTTTGGGCCCTCATTGTCCCTCCTTGCACTAAAAAGCCCAAATTAAACCCAGATCATATGCTTTTAGATAATTACCAAACATGCTTTGGGCATTACCAAACCTATCCAATCACAATCAATTCTCATTACTCATCAAAGCAATCCAATGGAGATTGGACAATCATGCCACTGGGTCCATTCACTAGTGGAAAAAACCTTATCTGTCACTTAGTAACAGATGCGGTTATTACAAAACCGCATCAGAAAATCAATTAAAAAAATGGGAAGGAAAGCTGGGAGGAAAATCTGATGCGGTCCTCTTGTGGACCGTATCAGATTAAAAAACTGATGCGGTTTTTTAAAAATCTGATGCGGTTTCTAGGACCGCATCAGATTTTCTTATTTTTTTCTAAAAAAAAAACGAAACCTAGCCCAGTCCTCATGCGGTCATGCCCATTACCTTCCCTCATAACCCTACCCCGTTCCTCTTCAGGTCTGCTCCTCAATCCCCCATCATCCTCTGCTCCAAAACCCTACCCCCTTCCTCCACATGAACCCTAATTCGCTAAAGAAGGCGACGAAGACGGCGAACCAAACGACGACGGCGAATCCGGCACCGAATGGATTTCCCTCTCACCCTCAACTAATCCCGGTGTTTCATCGCTCTTCCTTTCCTCTCTCTCTCCTCCCTCACACACGCGGCTGAAGAACGCCACCACAAACGCCACCGTCTCAGTCCTCTCACAAACGCCACCACCTCAGTCCACCTCTCTCTCTCCTCTCTACTCATCCCTCACGAACGAAGAACGGAAACGAAGAAGTGAAGAACGAAAACGAAGAAACAAAACGAAGAAACGAGATTTCGTCTCCTCTCTCAATATTCGTCGCTCATGATTCCAGATATGAGTATTTTCGGTTTTTAATTTAGTTGTAATTTCAGATCTCGTTGTAATTTTTTCGATATTTTCAATTTTTTTAGATGTGAAGTCCTCTTTTAATTTTCGTTTTTAATCCGAAATTGAGTTTTTTCGCTCGTGATTAATTGTTCGTTTTATTTTTTAGGAATTAATTTAGGAATCCGAAGTCCTTTTTTTTTTGGATTTGTTCGTTTTATTAATTTTCTGTATTTTAGTTTGTTTTCACTCGTGATTAGTTTGTTTTATCGGTTTTTTCACCAGGTAACCCTGTAGTTTTTCAAAATTCATGGGGTACCCCTGCTTTTAAACAAATGCACCAGGTACCCTTGCTTTAGAAATTAAATGTACGAAATGCCCTTAATGACTAACGGTGTCAAGTTTCCGTTAGTCATTAGGGTTATTAACCCATCTAACCCTGATTAAGCCCTAATTAAACCCTCTAACCCTAACCCTAAAACCCTAACTCTAACCCTAACCCTCTAATACCTCACCCCCACCCTAAACCCTAACCCTAACTACCCAACCACCATAACCCCCATCTACCCTCCCCCACCCCCGTAGCCGCCCCTCCCCCACCCCGCAGTCACCCTCACCCCACCCTCCCACCACCCCAACCCCGTCGAATTCCCCCACCCCCCCCCCACCCCCGAATCCCCCTCCCCTCCCCAACCTCACCCTCCCGTAGCTCCCCCCACCCCGTTGAATTCCCCCCACCCCTCGAATCCCCCTCCTCCCCCACCCACTTCTTCCCTCCATCGAAGCCCACCCCCTCTCCCCCCACACCCGCACCCCCCGCTCCGCATCGAGCGCCACCCCCCCACATTCAACAATGGCGTGTGGGGTTTTCCCCATATTTCACTCTATCTCCTTCGACACTAATGACGACGGAAGCCGTCGAACTCAAGAACGAACAAAGTGCAAGTGTTTTTTTGCGAATTTTTCCCATTTCAACACGATTTTTTTCGAATTTTCCCCATAAATCAACACAAACAAAGCGTGCGGGGAGGGAAGAGGGGCTGCGGGGGAGGGGAGGAGGGGGGGGGGGGTTGCGGGGCTAGGGTAAAGGGTGGGGGGAAGGGGTGCGGTAGTGGGGGAGGGATGGGGGGTTGCGGGGTGGGGGGGAAGGGTGGCGGGAGTGGGGGTGGGGGGGCTGGGGGGGGGCTGGGTGGCCTGGGTGGTTAGGGTTAGGGGTTAAGGTTAGGGTTTTGGGGTTAGGTTTAGATTAGAGGGTTAATTAGGGTTAGAGAGGTTATGAGGGTTAATTAGGGTTAATGACTAACGGAAACTTAACACCGTTAGTCATTAAGGGCATTTCGTGCATTTTACCCCCAAAGTAAGGGTACCTGGTGCATTTGTTTAAAAGCAGGGGTACCCCATGAATTTTGAAAAACTACAGGGCATTACTTTTCTGTATTTTAGATTTGTTCGTTTTTTAGTTTTTTTTTTAAATTTTCTATATCTTATTAATCTGTATTTTAGATTTGTTCGTTTTTTAGTTTTTTTTTTTTAATTTTCAGTATTTTATTAATTTTCTGTATTTTAGATTTGTTCGTATATAATTTTAGGGATTCTTTTGTTGTGAATGTATTTCACTTAATGTTTTGGTTGAATTAATGTGAATGTATTTTGTTTCTAGTTGTATATAATTTGTATCTAATACTTAGTGAACAATCCAAATTTCGTTGACATATATTTGTATCACTGAAGGCAGAAAAGTAGTGCAAACCTGCAGGTTTGCAACTTTTTTTTTACATATATTCTAACAAGCTGATGCGGTTCTTAATGAAAACCGCATCAGTTAATCACATATATTCTAACATTAACTGATGCGGTTTTCCTTAAGAACCGCATCGGTAAATCATTTACTGGTCCGGTTTTTGACCGGATCAGTAAATTAATGTGAACTGCTGCGAGCCCATCTGATACGGACCAAAACCGCATCAGTAAGCTCGGTTTTGACCGCATCATATGGGTTTTTTTCAACTAGTGATTAAGCCCAATACCTCACCAAACCCCATTGACTTGAGTTTTGGGCCCCCATTGTCCCCCCTTGTACTAAAAAGCTCAAATTAACCCCAGATCATACGCTTTTAGGTAATTACCAAACATGTTTTGGGCATTACCAAACCAATGCAATCACAATCCATTCCCATTACTCATCAAAGCAATCCTATGGGGATTGGACAAGCATGCCACTGGGTCCATTAGGCCCAATAACTCACCAAACCCCATTGACATGAGTTTTGGGCCCCTATTGTCCCTCCTTGTAATAAAAAACCCAAATTAACTACAGATCATACGCTTTGAGGTAATTACCAAACATGCGTTGGGTATTACCAAACTAATCCAATCACAATTCATTCCCATTACTCATCAAAGCAATCTTATAGGGATTGCATAATCATTCCACTGGATCCATTAGGCTCAATACCTCACCAAACCCCATTGACTTGAGTTTTAGGCCCCCCACTGTACCTACTTGTACAAAAAAGCCCAAATTAACCCCAATCATATACTTTAAGGTAATTACCAAACATGTTCCGAGGATTACCAAACTACTAAGTGGATGATGTTCTCCCAATCACAATCCTATATCATTACTCATCAAAGCAATCTTATGGGGATTGGACAATAATGCCACTGGGTCCATTTGGCCCAATATCTCACCAAACACCATTGACTTGAGTTTTGGCCCCCCCGTTGTCCCCCCTTGTACTGAAAAGTCCAAATTAACACTAAATCATATGCTTTTAGGTAATTACCAAACATGCTTTGGGCATTACCAACCCTATCCAATCACAATCCATTCCCATCATTATTACTCATCAAAGCAAGCCTATGGGAATTGGACAATCATGCCACTGGGTCCATTAGGCCCAATACCTCACCAAACCCTATTGATTTGAGTTTCGGGCCTCCATTGTCTCTCTTTGTACTAAAAAGCCCAAATTAACACCATATCATATGCTTTTATGTAATTACCAAACATGCTTTGGGCATTACCAAACCTATCCAATCACAATCCATTTCCATTATTCATCAAAGCAATTCTATGGGGATTGAACAATAATGCCACTGGGTCCATTAAGCCCAATCCTCATTAAATCCCATTGACTTGAGTTTTGGGCCCCCATTGTCACTCCTTGTATTAAAAATCCCAAATTAACTGCAGATCATATGATTTTAGGTAATTACCAAACATGTTCTGAGGATTACCAAACTACTAAGTGGAGGATGTTCTCCCAATCACACTTTTTTATCATTACTCATCAAATCAATCCTATGGGGATTGGAGAATCATGTCATTTGGTCTATTAGGCCCAATCTCTCACCAAACCCCATTGACTTGAGTTTTGGGCACCATTGTCCCTCCTTGTACTAAAAAGCCCAAATTAACCCCATATCATATGCTTTTAGGTAATTACCAAACATGTTTTGGCATTACCAAACCTATCCAATCACAATACATTCTCATTATTCATCAAAGCAATTCTATGGGGATGGGACAATAATGCCACTGGGTCCATTAAGCCCAATCCTCATTAAATCCCATTGACTTGAGTTTTGGGCCCCCATTGTCCCTATTTGTACTAAAAAGCCAAATTAACCCCAAATCATATGATTTTAGGTAATTACCAAACATGTTTTGGGCATTACCAAACCTATGCAATCACAATACATTCTCATTACTCATCAAAGCAATTATATAGGGATGGGACAATCATGCCAATGGGTCCATTAGGCCCAATACCTCACCAAACCCCCCATTGACTTGAGTTTTGGTCCCCCATTGTCCCTCCTTGTACTAAAAAGCCCAAATTAACCCCAGATCATACTCTTTTAGGTAATTTCCAAACATGATTTGGGCATTACCAAACCTATCCAATCACAATCCATTTCTATTACTCATCAAAGCAATCATATGGGGAATGTCACTGGGTCCGTTAGACCCAATACCTCACCAAACCCCATTGACTTGAGTTTTGGGTCCCACTGTACCTACTTGTACAAAAAAGCCCAAATTAACCCCAATCATATGCTTTAAGGTAATTACCAAACATGTTCTCAGGATTACCAAACTACTAAGTGGAGGATGTTCTCCCAATCACAATCTTTTATCATTACTCATCAAAGCAATACTATGGGGATTGGAAAATCATGTCACTAGGTCTATTAGGCCCAATATCTCACTAAATCCATGACTTGAGTTTTGGGCCCCCATTGTCCATCCTTATAATAAAAAACCCAAATTAACCCCAGATCATATGTTTTTAGGTAATTACCGAACATGCTTTGGGCATTACCAAAATTGTCTTGGATATTACCAAACCTATTAAGACATTCTTATGTTTTGCATGTTGTGACTTTATAATTCTATTTGGCTTATTTAGATTAACACATTTATATCATATTGAGTAATTTGTACTTAGTATTGTTTAGTTCAATGGTTTATTTTTCAATACACTTTGGAATTGGAGGTTTTGAGATTTCTCTTAGTTTCTGTCATGTTTTGGTAATTACCAAAACCCATTTTAGTAATTTCCTAAAATGTCCGTTCTAAATCCCATTTTAGTAATTACCTAAAGTGTCTGTTCAGTCATCTTTTCCCAACTTCATCTTCAACCTTTTGATTTGTTCTCTTTCCTCTGAAATTCTTTATCTAGTTTGACAATGGTAATCAATACTCAAAAAACGCACAAATCGGTCCCAATTCGGCAATTTTCCAACATCTTACAACAATTCAAACCATTTTTTTTTAAATTCATAATGACCTTGAATTTTGATTTCGAGTTTCTTCATTTTGAAACCCAAACCTTAATTTCCATGGAAATTCGAGCGTTCATGGTGTGCATATGATTATCAATTTTATGTCTGTTCATCTATTTCATGGATTTACAAATATGAAAGAGAGGAAAGTGAAAAAAAATTCCCCAAAATTTTCCGCGAAAATCGGAAATTAAAACTTCGATTTCACAACTTCTCCATCACAAATTCATGATTTCTTCAGAATTCTTACCATTTCATGGAAAGAGAAGAGTCCAAGTCAGAGATCTACTGAAAATTCGAGAAGAATCGAAGATCCATGGAAGATTTGAGGGAGGAAGGGGTAGAGGAGAGGAGAGGAGAGAGAAAATCTGGGTAAAAAAAAATTCCCAAATTTTTTTTTTTGGCCGAAATTAATTTTCTGATTTTTCAGAATTTTTTCAGTTTTTTTTTGGTATTTTTCGAAATTATTTAAAATATTTTCAGAAATTAGAATAAATGATTTTGGTATTTTCTAAAATCATTTTAAAGCAAAAAAGAAAAGGTAAAATAAAGCTTAGGTGGGTGGCTCACATTCATTCTGGCCCTACACTTTCCATGGTCTGGTTTCAAATCAGACCATCTTAGAAATTTCATTTGCACAAGTCATAGATTAGTGGTACATGACTTTACAAAGTAGTAAGAGCCAAGAGGTCGTGAATTCGAGACCTCTTATGGTGATTTTAAATCATTTTCTAAAGAAGTGTCATATTGACGTATAAATGCCACGTTGGAGACAAAGTTGGCGTCACATCAGTGCATACGCTTTTTAATAATATATATATATAGAAATAATTGAGACTAATTAGTGCTGATTGTTAAATATGGGACTGGGTCGCACCCATCACAAGGAGAGATAGTCCACTTCACAACACAAAGGAGGTTCCACCTTAAAACCATACGGCAATAAGGGGAGTAGCCCCTTTGCATTATAAAATGAACCCATCTCTCTTCTTTAATCAATGTGGGACACTCACATGTGGTGTGCGCTATACATTATAGCTTCAACACTGATTGAAACTAAGTAAAACTAATTTTTATTGATTATTATTTGTTTTTAAGTTCAAGTTTACAAATCCATAATGTATTTTAACGAACTTATATTTACACTGGAATACCAGATTAATGTATGATAAGAATTTAAACTGATTGGTCCAACAAATGTCTCCAGCAATATAAATTGGTTTAAGTGTTAAAATAATATTGATATCACGAGATTATGTTGTAGTCTTAATGATCCTATTGTGATTTACTGTATTATCTTCATAGTTATTCGAGGATTACAGCATAATCTTGTGATACAATATATTCTAACAATAGAAAAACGGCACTTGGCAATTTAGCATTAGAACTAGTGTATGCATCAAATAAACCTAAGTTTTATCGGAGTATAAAATCTCATATAAAACCGCTTTACAATAATTTATAATAAGACAAAGTAATTGTATATCCTAAAAGATCACTTATAATATAAGTGACCCCTTTAAGATATAAGGTGATCTATTTTCCAAAAGTGACTTCTTTGACTTAATAGGTGAGCCCTTTAAGATATATGGTGACCCTTTTATGACATAAAGTGATGTGGTCATCTTATAACAATTTCGTGATACGATGCCACGACGCTTACTAGTATTGGAGAATCAAGTAAGTTTGAGTTTGTAGGCAACTCACCTCACATCTTCGAGGTATAGAGTTCAATTATTTCAAGAGATATTCTAATTTGTGCTTGCGGGCACACAATAGTAATAACAAGCTTTCGTATTAATGACATTTTCAATAAGATTAGAAATTGAATCTCTTCATATTCAATTAATGAAATTAATTTTCTTCATCATGCCTTCAATGAAATTACATTTGAGGCTAGACTGCTAGTTATAGGTTCTTCTTCCATTATACTTGTATCATAGCATGTGTGCATAAACACACATTGCATGAAGCCTTTTCACATACCAACTAGTATTTAATCCTGTGCGACATAAGTTGTAAGTCATTTAAGAAAAATAAAAGATCAATAAAGGAATGATCTAATAATTAGAACTAGATTTACTTGAATAGGAGCTTTTAATATGACAGAGCAATGCTAAACATTTGTAGAGTTTGTATTGCATTTGGGTGACTTGCATCTTGCAGGAGGCTTATAGTTGGTTTCCACAACCATTTCTTAGTTGGAAGCAGAAGTGGATCATCTTCTTGAAAGCCATGATCTATTACTTTCTCCAGCAGATAGAATGAACTTACTGACCATTCATTCAACACAACAGCGTGCTGAGCAACGACCTTTCTCTCCCCCCCATCAACCTCATGTCTGTTTCGGCGTAGTTTCGGATTCACCATTATTATCTTGTGGTAATCAATAGCAAAGCTCCAAATCCAACAACCATATTGAGGTTGGTTCGAGCCTTCGAGGTGTAAACATGACCTGATATGTTCCAATACAAGAAATGTTGGATCATCATCATGCATACTGGATCCTAAGCAGAACAGGGGAAAACTGCAGCACCTGACAGTGAATTCCTGCCCTGTACTGTCGAGACGATTTACGAGCTAGGTACCGGGTATTTCTCCAGGTAAATCCATCAGCATACAACTTCCTGCACAACATATTGGAGCTGTCATTTTCATTTCAGCTAAGGTCAAGTCAATTTTGCATGTTTGAACTAAGACTATGTAACTAAAAGACCAACACGCACCACCAAATATATAAGAACAGCCAAAAATACTATTCAAGGAAAAGTGTGGAGGAGCTTATAGTCAGATTTCTGTCAGTCTTGGACCCTTGGTCATCTTCGTCCACTGTCCTCACTTTTGATAATTATCTGAAAATGACTCTAATAAGCCTTAATTTTAGGACCTTTGTCCTTTGGTTTTGTAAGTTATGTTTCAACCAGTAACTTTGACAAGTTTCAAGTTATATTGAAAAACTCTTGAACTTTACCAGCATGAATGAACCATCGGGTTTATTAAACTGATTGGACCTACGTTTGTAATCACTGTCAATCAAAATCTTTGAAACTGAACAGAAACTTCCAGCTTTAGAAAATTACTCGAAAAAAGAAAACCAAACTAGTCTAAACCACATCCAAACATCAAAATGCCTTATAGTACACTGTCCCTTCATTCCAGTTTTACGATTTGTAGTTCTTGTTCTATCCCCTTTGCCTCCCAGCAGGTAAATAGGGAAAATAATAGAAAAGTTTACACAACCAAAGAAAATGTCAAAAACACCCTTCCTTTTCCCAAACATACTGCTCTCTCTCCTCTCCTTCATCCTGTTTTGCTCTCCCTTATTAGTCATTTCCTTACCTCTCCTCTCTGAACAGGCCATCCTACTTAGGATCAAACAACAATGGGGTAATCAACTCCCAATTCAATGGAGTTCCACTACCTCCCCTTGCCATTGGCCCGGAATTAGTTGCAGCCGTGGCGAAAGCATCACTGGAATATCCCTGAATAGCCAAAACCTGGATGGTGAAATACCACCGTCTATTTGTGATCTCAAGAACCTCACATTGCTTGATCTTAGATACAATAGGATCACAGGAGCCTTTCCCACATTTTTATACAATTGTACCAAGCTCCAAACTTTAGTCTTATCTTTAAATTATTTTGTTGGGAAATTACCAAATGACATAAATAAGCTTTCCCCTAATCTCCAGCACCTTGACCTTAGTACCAACAGCTTCATTGGTGATATTCCAACCTCATTAGCTCAGCTCAAAGAGTTGATCACCTTGGATTTAGAATTCAATTTGTTCAATGGCACATTTCCTTCTGAGTTGGGAAACTTAAAAGATCTTGAGGAATTGGGGTTAGCTTACAACCCATTTTCCCCTGTAAATTTGCCCAAAGAATTTGGGATGCTCAATAATTTGAAGTTTCTTTTGATGACTCAATGCAATTTGATTGGCGAAATCCCAAAGGAATTTGCTAATCTTACTAGCCTTGAGCATTTAGACTTGGCGGACAATGATTTGGTGGGTGAAATCCCAAGTGGGTTGTTTTTGTTCAAGAATTTGACAAATCTATACTTGTACACAAATAGGCTTTCAGGGGGAATTCCATCCTCAATCGAGACCTTAAATTTGATAGAACTCGATCTCTCCGAGAACGAATTGACAGGAATAATCCCTGAAGACATTGGAAAGCTGCAAGAGTTACAGGTCTTAAATTTGTTCCAAAACAAATTCCATGGAATATTACCATCTAGAATAATTTCATGGAAGTCACTGTATACGCTAGATCTTTCCCATAATAACCTTTCAGGCCCACTCCCAGTAGCCTTAGGTTCTCTGTCTGGACTTAATACTTTGAACCTCTCCCATAACCAGCTATCAGGTCAGATTCCTCCTGAATTAGCACAGCTAACAGCAGTGCTAAACCATGTCACACTTGATCTCTCTTTTAATAGCCTCAGTGGCAAGATCCCTAATGCATTTGACAACTGGGAATTTGAAAAGAGTTTCTTAAACAATACCAATATGTGCTCGGACAAACAAATTTCAAATCTACATCGATGCTCTTCCTCTGAAAACAAATATCTTGCCTTATTTTTAGTTCCTGGAGCAATCATATTTCTGATGCTTCTGTATTTCGCCTTCTTCAAGATTAATATGGGGAGAAAAGAAGAGAATAGTAGTGAGCAACAGTCATGGGAACTCAAACCATTTCACAGGCTAGACTTCACTGAAACGATGATTGTTTCAGGCCTGACAGACAATAACATGATAGGATCTGGAGGGTCAGGAAAGGTATACAGGATTATTGTGAATGATTCATGTGATAAAGTCGCTGTTAAAAGAATCTGGACTGGAACAAAAGTGGAAGACGCTCTTGAAAAGCAATTTCTAACAGAAGTTGAGATTCTAGGCACAATTAGGCATGCTAACATAGTGAAGTTGCTGTGTTGTGTTTCAAGTGCACATGTTAAGCTTCTTGTATATGAATACATGGAGAACCATAGCCTTGACAAGTGGCTTCAGACGAAAAAGAGAGCTAATGAAGCATCATTGATGCAGTCGGAGACATCAATGAGCAGTCCGGATGATAATATTATTCTGGATTGGCCAACTCGACTGAGAATCGCAGTAGGAGCTGCAAAGGGACTATGCTATCTGCACACTGACTGCTCTCCCCCCATCATTCATAGAGATGTGAAATCAAGCAACATCTTGCTAGACTCAGAGTTCAATGCGAAAATCGCAGATTTTGGACTAGCCAAGATGACAGTCAAGACCGGCGAACCTCACACTGCATCTGCTGTTGCAGGCTCTTTTGGTTACATAGCTCCAGGTAGGAACCATCTCATATCATAGTTTCTAAAAGTTTCCCTTCTCATGATTGTTTAATAAATTGCTTTAGATCTAAAATCTAATTTCATTAACAAAAAAAAAAAAACCCAACAACCATCAAGTATGCATTCTGTGATTGCATGATTCTACAGAGGTGCAGATTGCCCTCAAAAACATAATGTTGACATAACTGCATCATGCAATTTCATGTTTAAAATCAATTTGATAACTAGTCACAGACTCGCAAGACACTTTTTTTTTGGGATAGCAAAATCAATTCATTAATAAACAGTCATATAATATCTACTATGATATCATCCTCCTCAAGACTACAACAAATCTTAGACTCTCTACTAGTATAATAAAGATATTTGAATCTAACAAACATAACCAAATTAAGGATTTCTTCACCAAAACTATAATATCATCCTCACAACTGCAACAAATCTTTAGACCGTCTCTCTGAAAAGACTCACAATAAACTAAAAAAACCTCAACAGAGATCCCACCTTCCTCAATCATATAGTTCTCCCCCAATATCTATTTCTTTTCAATGAGAGTGTACAAATTTAATCTTTTTACTGATCTCTACATTTTGTTTTTCAAATGGTCATGTAGAATATTGGCATACAAAAAGGCTGAATGAGAAGATTGATGTTTACAGCTTCGGAGTTGTGCTTCTGGAATTAGCAACAGGAAAAGATCCTCGTAAGGGAAATGAGCACTTGAACCTGACAGACTGGTCATGGCAACACTGTTGTGACGAACATTCCATCATTGATGCCTTAGATGTGGATATCAAGGAACCAAGATTCATAGAACAGATGGTGAAAGTGTTTAAACTAGGTCTCATATGCACAAGCAAGATGCCAAGTTCACGACCATCTATGAAACAGGTTCTACAGCTACTTAATGCATGCAGCCACTATGAAAACCATGGTCGTACACCAATGGTTAATGAGGAAGGAGTGTATTAAAACCCTATCTAGGTAAAGGAAGACATCTCATGTAGCTAGTAGAAAAGAACCAGAAAGTAAAATCAGAAAGAAATAATTTTGCTATACTAGTTGCCAATGAGCTAAAGATGTAAGTGAAACCAGCATAGTTCTTTAGTAGATAAGAGATATAATGTGCTATGGGATAAGGAGTACCTGAAGAAGCGGAAGGAGACGGTGCACTGAGAGATGGACTTTGAGGAGCAACTGCATGAGTAACAAAATCACGAAGCAACACAGAAGGGATTTTATCCCTTTTACCACGACCCAACTCATTAGGGGACTTTGAAGGAGAAGGAGAAGACTGTTGGGCCTCATAAACCGAGGGAGAAGAGTGAGCATTGGGCTGAGGATGGGAGCCCAAGTCATTAGGTGAGGAAAGAGGGTGGAGCGTGTTTGTGGGAGAGGAAGGGAGGCTGTTGGGCTGGCTCGGCCCAAAGGTGAAGCGGACAAGGAAGACGGAGAAGGGGGCTGATCCGTGGGTGAGGGAGAAGGAGAGTGGGCCGTGTTTGAGGGAGAAGGGGGTTGGGCCGTTTTTTAGGGAGAAACACGGGGCTCAGGCCTGTTTGTGAGAGGAGGAGAGGAGGGAGAAATGGGCGACTGCTGAGAGATAGGAGTAGAAGGAAACGGGTTGGGCTGATTTTGAGGGGCCGAAGGAGGATCAAGAGGTAAGAAGTTGGGTTTCGCAAAATCAGGATGGATCATCCAAGGGAACCAAAGTATCAGGTGCAATATTAACATCTTTCGGACTAGCAAAGGGAAATACATCCTCAAAAAACTTGACTTCACGAGAAACAAAGAATTCTTGGGTGTCTAAATCAAATAATCTCCACCCCTTCTTCCCAAAAGGATACCCAACAAACATGCATTTGCGACTATGGCTAGGAAACTTATCACCCTTAGTTTTATGGTTATGAGCGAAGCAAAGACAACCAAAAGTGCGAATGACCTCATATGCAGGAATAATGCCATGGAGAAGTTCAAAAGGAGATTTGTTGCCTAAAATAACAGATGGAGTGCGATTGATAAGATGCGCAGCAGCAAGAACACTTTCCCCCCAAAAATAAATAGGCAAATTAGCTTGAAAACGAAGAGCCCTCCCGATATTGAGAATGTGTTTATGTTTCCGCTCAACCCTCCCATTTTGTTGAGGTGTGTTTGCACATGAAGTTTGGAAAATAATGCCAGTAGCATTGAAATAATCATGGAGGAAATTGAATTCAGTTCCATTATCACTTTGAACAATTTTAATAGTTTGAGAGAATTGACGTTCAACCATAGCAACAAAGGACATAAACATACGAAAAACCTCCAACTTATCAACCAATAAATAAACCCAAACTGCTCGAGAATAGTCATCAACAATAGTAAGAAAATAACGAGCACCACAAGAAGAGACATGTCTATAAGAGCCCCATAAATCACAATGAATTTTAAGCCACATGATAAAGCAGAGGTCCCTCGTTTAAGCCCCGTTCCAATCAACTCCCTCATGTGGTCCTGTATAGCACACATAGAAGACTTAAATTGTAAACCACATGATAAAGCAGAGGTGAGTTGTGAAACCGAAATTAAATTGCAACTAAATTGAGGCACATAAAGAACATTAGTGAGAATAATGGAATCCGATAACCGAAGCAGCCCACGATGAGTAGCAACTACGAGATGCACCATTAGGAAGGCCAACGAGGACAATCCAAAACATCAACAATATCATACAACCAATCATTCTCGCCTGTGACATGATGGGTAGCGCCGGTATCAATAATCCAAGAGGAAGAAGAGAACATACCATTTAACCGATCATCAGGGACATGAGTATTACCAAGTAAGCCAGTCAAAGCTTTCCATTGATCTGCCGAAAATAGAGAAGCCGAGGAAGAGTCGGCCGAAGAGGAGGCAGCAGCCGTAGGTGCAGCATGGGTGGCGTTGGCCTTAGCAGTGCCGCGACCACGCCCATGAGGGGGGGCCTTGGAGGCCCGAGAATCTTTGGCAGCAGTCGAACCATCAGGGTAGCCGACGAGTTCATAACACTTGCTGGCATCATGGCCGAATTTTTTGCAGTGTTTGCACTCGTGGAGAGACCAACATCGAGAGAGGTCATGGCCGGGTTTATTGCAGTGAGTACAGACAAGACGTTCAGGCCTCCCACGGCCACGACTCGCGGCTTGAACATCAAACCCAAGCACATCCGAGGGTTTATCAAGCGGCAAAGAAGAAGGGCAAAGCCTCTCGTCTTGAACCGCCAAGTGATAAGCACGGTCAAGAGACGGAAGAGGATCGGATGATAAGATATTGGTACGAAGAGGCGCAAAATCCAAATTCAAACCCATTAAGAACTCATGTAAACGTTGAGCATCACGTCGAGTTGCATGACGAGAGCCCGCATCACAACTAGGAGAGCATGAACAAGAGATTAAAGGTTCATGTTTGTTTAAATCTTCCCACAAACTATTTAGTTTACCATAATACGTAGACACAAACATTGTTTTGGATTGCTCACATTTAGAAATTGAAGTTTTTATTTGATGAATCTTTGGACCATTAACCATAGCAAAACGGGTACGTAGATGTTCCCAAAGACGATGGGCTTCACGGAATTTTGAAAGAGTAGACTTTACCTATATGTCGATGGTATTGGTGATCCACGAGATGATCATGGCATTCACCGTGATCCAGTCAGAAGCAGTATAAGGCGGGACAGCCGCGATGAGCGTGCCATCAACAAAGGCGAATTTACGTCGAGCTTCGAGGGCCATCTGAATGTCGGCAGCCCAAGGTTGGCCAATTATCCAAGCGGAGACGGGTTGGAGTGATGAAGTCGCCGGGACGATCGCCCGTACCGAGATAAAAAGGAGAGTTAATATTGATGGCAGGAGGAGGTGGTGTTTTAGGCTGGTCGGATTCGTCGCCAGTCATGGTTGCGGCAAGCAGGCAGCAAAAGAAACGAGAGAAAAAACCGATACCATGAGAAAATAATATTGGACTGAAATTGCTTGCCTTCTCTATGATTGATTTACAGTATATATATTACAATGCTATTTAGGAAACCTATTAGGAAGAGGAGATCTCAGAGATATACATCTATTAGGAAACTATATACATATTTCCTTAACAAAGTCCTTAGCTATTTCCAGACCTTTCTTGACCGCTAGCAATTCAGCATGTGCAGGGTCCCTGACTTTGGTTTTTATCGAGAAACCCAGAAACCAGTTCCCATCCTCTTTTCTTATGACTCCTCCGCCACTAGCTTTGTCAACCGATTTCCAACTCGCATCTGTGTTCAGCTTGTGGAATCCTGCTTCAGGCAGCTTCCATTGCGCTATCTTAGCTCCTGCCATTTGTCCTTTCCCTTTATCCTGAAAAGCATAAGAATTAGCCACCAAGTCTGCCGTTAAACTGTTAAAAACATACCTTGAGTGTCTCATCTTACACACAAACACCGATCATTTCGACTTTTCCATAAGTGCCATATGGTAATGCCAAAGACCATAGGCCACTCAATGTTGTTCCCCATATTCAGCTCCATCCACTCGTTCCAATTCAAGTTAAAGAAAAGAGATAGGTTTGGAAGTTGAATATTCTTATTGGTATCCAAAACCATGACCCAAATGACTCTAGAAACATAACAGTCTCTAAATAAGTGGAGGTGATCTTCCATGGCAGAATTACATCGGGAGCATTTTGGATCAAGATTTTTTATTTTTCTGGCAAGAACACTTCCAACCGGGAGGATTTCATGAATTAAATGCTAAACCAACATTCTATACTTGTAAGGGACTTGCAGCTTCCAAATTCTATTCCAATTTATGTGGACAGATGCAAAATAAAATTTAGGAGGAGCAGCAAACAGTGAAAGCTAGAGTTTTTCACAAAACACCTTATTAATGAATTATTCCCTCTGGTTTTTTTTTTAAATTTGTTACATTGTTGTTTTGGGAAATGAAGCCACTAACTTTGATCAATTATTTTGATTTTTTTATAACTAAAAATATAGTCACGTGTGGTTTTGTTAGATTCATCACGATGTGTAGTTCATAATATCAAAATTTTATAATTTTTACTTCAATGAAATAAGAGATATTAAGGGTTAAAAGCATCTTGAAAACCACGCAACAACAGTGTAGCAAATAAAAAAACAAAGGGAGTAGATTATAGGTGATCAAATGGCGAGTTGGACTAGACCGTCTAAAAAAATTCAGCCCACATGTTAGGTTGGACCAGTCTTTGGAGCGTTTTTTGTGCTCAAAACCCGCTATTTCGGGTCAAATATAGCAGGTTTTTTTGGGTTGAAATAGGATCGGGCCAAATTATAAACTAAGAATCATTTTTGAGTAGCCCAAACCCGTCCTAAAAAAATTAAAATTGCATCAAACCCGAAAACCAAGCCAAAAAATTCTACCTAAGTTCGAGCATTTTTTCGTGTTGGGTCAGGTTAATTGACCTTGATCAACTATAACTAGATCATACCCCCTTGTTTGTTTTTGTTATGCATCGGGTTATGGGGTAATATGGGTAGTACAAAATATTTAATTAAGTTAGCTTGGGGAGTAAGTAAGTAAGTTAGCTCTATAAATATAGGGGATTAGCAATATAAAAAGGTATGAAGAAAATATTTAAGAGTTCATTTCAGTTGTTAACTTGGAATTGTGTCAAGTTACTCGTAAACTTTGATATTTTATCCTTATTTTCGATAATTTCCATTTTTCTTGTTGGACCTCCAACATTTCCCTTCCTCTTTCAGCATCTCAACTCCTAGACTCCGAAAGGAGTCGAAGTCTTTTATCAAATGAATCAAAACACTCAATCGTTTCACCGACCACTCCCTTGAGCCTAGAATATGCCTTCTTCACACATTCAAGTCATTTTTCCACCTCACGTCCTTCACCACTAGCATTAGATGTGTCAGGCATTAAGTCACTTCCATCAACTTCGGTCTTTTACCTCTAAGCTCGCTTCTAGGTGAGCTAACATTTTCTCGTGGAGCTTTGGGACAACCTCGTGGATTTTCGAGCGACTTTTGAAATACGATCTCTATTCAGGAATTTTTTTCGAAAGCTTCCAAGCATGTTTGAGAAGGAACCTACCATGTTTAATTCCTTTGATGCAAGTAATGAGCTTCTCGAAGAACGTCAAAATTGTTTTGACCACTTTTTTTTTCTTGCAAGAGCTTCATCACAATATGCAACCTACCTTAAAACCGGTGGAGCAACTCTACTCCAACGACCTTTTACTATATTCGTATTTCTTGGAGCAATTTCTGTTGGCAAGGTTGGCCAATTTCTTTGCCTCAAAAACTTATCAAACTTTTCTCCAGAAGACACGTTTCTTTTGACTCATCTCAGCCACCTTATCTAAAGAAGTGTTCATAAATGCGCAGATAATACTTTCATCCTCAACTGGAACCTAAACTCTTTTACCACTACAATTTATTTTTGGAGTAGGTTGGATTAGTGATTATGGGTGGTGGTTGTGAGAGAGTTGGTGGATGTGAGAGAGAATGTGATAGTAATTGTAAAAATGATTGAATTGACTGAAAAAACTCTTCATAATCATCATCATCATCTTGGTATTGAACATCTTCATCACCACCATCGACCTCATGGTTTGGAGAAGAATCTTTGTGATATTAAGAAAATCTATATGTAATCAGAAAACAGATTAACGATATTGAGATGGATCTTCATTGTGTTGGGAATATGAAAGGTTATTATATTGAGAAGAACAATATTGAGGATTTTCACCCCTTTGATACATTATTGTCTGAGATGGTGGACGACAATTTCAGTGATTTTGAGGAACATTTTGACAGTTTAGTTGTCTAGGCATTTGGTATTTTGAGTGGTGTTTGCTTTTGAATTTTTCCCATAATTAGCATAATTAGAAGCCATAATTATAATAATTTCTATTACTTTCTCCGTTTTGTTTTTACCCGCAACACTTTCCTAAAAGGGAAATAATTAATTACTTGCAACACTTTTTATTTTTGTTTTTCCTTTCTCTCTATCTCTCTCCAATCACACGGGCCCTCTCTTATTTTCCTCTTTACCTCTCTCATACCCAAAAATTGCATTGGAGTTGATGAAAAAAAAGGTATTGCGAGTAAAAAAAACGGAGGAAGTATATAGAAAAGATGGAAGAATTCTGATATGAAATGAAACAAGTAAATAGAGCAAATTAGTAAAGATGGAGAAAATTAAATGTTTTTAGAATAATGTAAATGGGTCTCTATTTATAGAGATATATAGAAGAATACATTAATATTATTCGACAACTGAAAGGACTTTCAAATTAAGAATGTTATTTTTTTGACGGGTTCAAATTAAGAATGTTGTACATTAAGGAAATTACTAATTACATTGTCATGGTCAATAAAATCCCAATTTTCTCTTATAACACGTAACTTGCACAAGTACTTGACTATTGCATGCATACTTGGCCGATACTCAGGGTCATCAACACAACGCATTGCAAATTGCAACTAGTATTTTGGCCCGGGAAATGCCCCGGGTCAGTTATATTTATTAAATATATTATTATTCATAAATTTCATAATTGATTATATTAGCTTTTCGTAATATTTTGTCTAGTGCGAAATTGAAAAATGGACGTTATGGCATGATAAGTTGTTAAAAAAACTTCAAAGGAATTGGAGATAAAAATAACAATTTCAATGGAATTTGGTTAAGAGAATGTTATTACTAAGGTTAAAGATCAAAAAACTTGTCTACATGTTTTTATAATTACATATAATTATAAGACTTTATTATGTTTTACTTCGAAACATTAAGCATTGAAATTGTAATGGATTAGTGGTTAACCGCCTCTCACATTTCATTTCAAAGGTCATGTGTTCAAATCCTAGTAACTATTTGTTAATAATTTTTATTGAGATTATAAACATGTGTATTAGAAGTTTCAGAAGAGTGCCACGTGGCACCGTTCCTTTGGTAGGAACACATTTTAATATATTTGTATAGATGCGTGTTACTTTTAAACCATCAACAATATCATATTCATATGTTCGATCATCCATTACTATTGAGGGATGAAAATTCGTGAAGAAAATTACTCGTTTAAAAATGAGATTTTCTTGTCATGTTAAAGTCTTAAAGAGAAAGTGACTTTTTTTGCAAAACATATATAGTTACAATACGTTAGTGACATTTACTATCTGCTACCAAACAAGACCATGAAAATATACCTTTTGCATTTCTACTATGTAATAAATCAAAAAACACAAAGTTATTTTAATAGGTGAAATAAAATTAGTTCTACCACCTCAAAAAGATATTCGGATTTCATCAATGGTGGACCAAAAATTTTAGGACAAGTAATTTGCGATTGAGAAATCAACAATAAAAAAACACAGTTTTATTTTTACATGTCCCAGGAAAATATATATATATCGGTTTTTTCACCAAATACCCCCGACAAATTAAATTATTCACCATATACCCTCAATGTTCCAAAAATTACCATATACCCTTGAGTTTTCGAAAACGTTTATCAAATGTCCTTTTTCTAACTTCCGTTAACTTTATTTACGATTTTGTCATCATTAAGCCCTAACCCTAAAATGTAAACCCTAACCATAACCCACCCAAACCCTAACCCACCCAGACCCTAACCCCCTAACCCTAACCCCTGCCGCGCCCCCACCCCCTCCCCCTCCACCCCACCCACCCAGCCCCCCCCCCCCCCCCCCAGCCCCTCCCCCCCCCCTCCACCCCCCCTCCAACAGCCCTCCCCCCCCCCCCACGGCCCCCCCTTCAAAACCCCACCCCGGCCAGCCCTCCTCCCACCCCCGTCGCGAGAACCCCACCCCCTCCCCCACCCCGTCGCGAGAACCCCACCCCTCCTCCCACCCCGTCAAAATCGACGCCAAGAACCCCGTCGAAATCGATGCCCAAAACCCCACCCCTCCCCCGCCCCGTCGAAATCGATGCCCAAAACCCCACCCCTCCCCCACCCCGTCGAAATCGAAATAGACTAAGAAGAAGATCGAACTGACGAAGAACAGAGGAGAGAGAGATTGCGAAAATTTCTGGGTCTGCTTTTCGTTTCGTGCGTTTGTGCAATTCGAAGGGGAGGGGAATTTCCGGGTATGCGTTTGTGCGTTTGTTTCGCCGGTGTTCGAAGGGGAGGGGTGGGGTTAGGGGAATTCGAAGTCGAAGGGGAGGGGTGGGGTTAGCGGAATTCGACGGGGAGTAGGGATGGAAATGGATCGGGTTCGGGGCGGGTGGAGCTTCACCCGCATCCACCACCCGCATCCATCCGCTCCACCCGCATCCATCCATCACCCGCATAAACCATCACCCGCATCCATCCATCCGTCATCCATCGGGTGAACGGGTGGGTCGGGTGGTTAGCGGGTGAGGAGATATATAACAATTTTTTACAAAAAAGTATGCCATAAGATACATATTTATTAAAATTTTCAACTAAATTTTTTATAAAGTAAGTAAATAAACATGTGTAATTGATAATATGGATGATGGGTGGATGTTAAGCGGGTGATGGATCGGGTGACGGATGAAAAAAATCTCACCCGCATCCGACCCGCATCCACCACCCGCTTCACCCGCCACCCGCTTTTCATCCATTTATTTCGGGTTTTCACCCGCTTAATAAAACCGGGTTAAGCGGATGATGGATGATCCATCATCCATTTCCATCCCTAACGGGGAGGGGTGGGGGAATTGACGGGGGGGGGGGGGGGTGGGAAAATCGGACGAGGGAGGGGAGGGGTGGGGGGCTAGCGCCGTGGAGTGGAGTAGGGGGGAGGGGGAGGGTGGGGGGGCCGGGTTGGGGTGGAGGGGAGGGGGAGGGGTGGGGGTTGGGCTAGGGTGGAGGGGGTTGGTTAGATTAGGGTTTAGATTTAGGGTTAGGGTAAGGGTAAGGGTTAGATTAGGTTAGGGTTAGATTAGAATTAGGGTTAGAGCTTAATGATGGCAAAATCGTAATTAAAGCTAATGGTGAGTTAACGGAAGTTAGAAAAAGGGCATTTGGTGAACGTTTTCGAAAACTCAAGGGTATATGGTGAATTTTTGGAACATTGAGGGTATATGGTGAATTTTTTAATTTGTCAGGGGTATTTGGTGAAAAAACCGTATATATATATAGGGTTGGGTTCTAGTGAGAAACCCTCTTATGGTGAAAACCACTAAAAATAAGCAAAAACTTCATAAAATGAGCCAAAAAAATTAAATATTGAGCAAAATCACAAAATGAGTAGAAAACATTAAACGAGTAAAAACGTAAGATGAACAAAAGTGCAAAATGAGAAAAAACGTTAAATAAGCATAAAAAAGAAAAATTAGTAAAAAAGTAAAATGAGAAAAATGTAAAATGAGAAAAAACATTGTGAAATGAACATAATAATGTTAAATGATCAAAAACATAAAATAAGCAAAACATAAAATGAGAAAAAACATTGTGAAATGAGTAAAATCTTCAAAAAATGAGGAAAAATGAGCGGGTTCTCAAGGTTCTCACCGTAAGGGTGGTTCTCATATATATATATATATATATATATATATATATATATATATATATATATATATATATATATATATATATATATATATATATATATATTCACTTGCGATGTCAATAAACATCCCATGTTTATTCAGAGGGAAATACATAAATGAGAAATGGATTAAAAATATCAAAAATTGAAGCTCAATTACCTTCAAGAATGAGATTTCATTAGATAAGCAATCAAGTGGTAGACCACACCAAGTCGTCCATTGTTATCTTCTACACCAGGGGTGATAATGAGCTCGACTTGTTCACGAATAGTTCGGGTTCGGCTCGGAAACTTAACGAGTCGAGCCGAACTAGGCCAAGCTCGTGAACAGGGTCGATTATCATTTTTATAAAAAGAAATTATTATAATTTAAAGCACTTTAAAAAGTTATTATACACTAAAACACTTTAAAAAGTTATTATACAATATGTATCCTTTTATACAAATTTTTACATTGAACAATTCATGTCTTTCTTTTTGTATCCTCTTAGATCTAGTTTTGTCGATATTTTATGTATATTTGTAAGTAATTCATTTGGTTAGCATGTAAAAAAATGTAACAAAATATGTCTATTCATGTTATTTTTTGAATTTAGTCTATTATTCTACAAGATCTGTCAACATTTTTTTAAAAATTTCGAATATGAATTTTTTGTTTGGTTTAATGTTGTGTTGGTTTATTTTAAATTTGTCTCAAATCAGGCTCGAGCCGAGCCGAGCCAAGACGAGCCGAGCTAAGACGAGCTACTGAGCCAAGCTCGAGCCTTTAGTGAAAATCATGAGCTCGAGCCGAGCCGAGCCAAGATGAGCCCAGCTAAGACGAGCTACCGAACCGAGCTCCAGCCTTTAGTGAAACTCACGAGCTCGAGCCGAGCCGAACTAAGACGAGCTACCGAGCCGAGCTCGAGCCTTTAGTGAAACTCACGAGCTCGAGCCGAGCTTCACTTATCGAGCTCGTCGAGCTCAGGAGCCGAGCCGAGCCGAGCCCAGTACAATTCGGGCTCGGCTCGTGCGATAAGCACCCCTATTTACACGATAACCAAGTATGCTAAAAAAGAACGGATGACATTTGAAGTTTGGATGGTTAAGTAACTTCAGTTCTTCCTGAAAGACATAAAATTTTATTAGAACATAAAGTTAAAGAGAAAATACTTCTTCCATTCTGAAATGTGAAACACTTCTCAGAAAAAGTTCACATAAAAAAAAAGTTGTGGTTCACTTATTTTAGAACGGATGAAACTTATTATGGACAATATGGTCCCCTTACACATAAACTCTGCATTGAATTCTCCTTGTGTTTTTTGTAATGTTTGTCTGCTTGTATTACCCAATTCTTCACAACAACATCCATAACTGGTAAATCAGATGAGCTAGATTGATAGATTTTTCCACGATAAACTTTCAATTTCTTGGTTCTTATTAAAAAGTTCTCATCACTACAATAATCAGTGGAGAGCCTTAAATCTTCGAAGCACATCTTCTGAGGGGGCATCCTTCTATGTAGATGTATCGAATTACGATGTTTTTCTTCGTCTGAAAAAAAGCACAAGAAAACTTAGCAGGGTTAAAATTTCAAGTTTTTTTTGGGAATACATCTCCAAAATATACATTCAGTTTTATTGAGGAGAACCCAATTCAAACACACTGAAGAAATATTATTCCCATAGAAAATAGATTCTACTATGCACGAGCATTTTACGATACAAATAGATAATCAGAGATAGTAATGGTCAAAGACGTGAGTTGTAGTGAAGTATTTGTAATATGTGCCAATTATTGATGTTAGCATCAAGCCTTGCTCGAGAATATAACGGGGGGAGAGAGCCACTTTGCTGGGAAAAATGAGGGTAGGCAAAAAAATTGAGTTCACAAGTCCTTGAAACCTTTGGAATCATCATCAACTTTTCTCTAAACCTTGAATTAGCCGGGAGTAGGTCAATTAAGACAGTGGTTTGAACCTCTGCATTCCTAAGGACATAACTTATGAGATCGAATTCGACTTGATAAGATTCACAATCCCACACTTCAACCTGACGAAGGTATGACAACAAACAGTTGGGCACTTTGCTTGGTTCAATCCAACTTGAATCCCTGCTAAATTCGGCATCCCTGCCCTTAAAATCCTAAAAATTATTAGGAAAAAAATGTATAATTAGACATGACGTACAATTGAAGTTCTGTGAGATGAGGCCAAAAGATCAAACCTTGCTTAAGACTAGAACTTGAAGATTTGGTGTGCATTCCAACAGTCTTGGCCCTTGGGAGAACATCCCATGAAAAGTAGTTGCGAAAGCATAACTGCAAGTAACGTAAAGCAGGAAACTGAGGTAGATTGGTATGCATCTGAATGCAAGTGATGCTCAGAGCCTACAACAGAAATAAACCTGTTTAACGAACAAGATAGCATAATGGCATATATAAGAATTAATACATACAGTTTTCAGTGGACAAGTTTTTAATAGACATGACCTGTATTGAACAAGCTAAGGTCAATCCAGAGCATCCTAAAAGTAGTTCACTAGTTCCTATTTCTGAAACTAGACTTGTTCACTAGCAGTTTACCTTTACTTAGACCGAGACAGCTAAAAATCGTCGATTTGAATTCAGTATCTCTTTCGGAAAACAATAAGATACTTACATCCATGGTGTAAGGAGGAGGAGAGTTCGATCCACATACAAGCCCAAAGGAGGTTCCATACTAAAACCAATTGGCAATAGTAGGAGTAGCTCCTATAGCTTATATTCACTAGAGGAAAAAAACCCAAGGGCTGCGGTCAAAAGGGGCCCAAGGGCTGCGTTTTTTGACCGCAGCCATTGGACTAGCAGCCCTTGGCATTTAGGAAGGGCTGCGGTTAAAAACCGCAGCCCTTAGCGCGTTAAGGGCTGCGGTTAAGTAAAAAACCGCAGCCCTTAGTAGGTAAAGGGCTGCGGTTAAGGGCCAAAACCGCAGCCCTTGGTGAGTTAAGGGCTGCGGTTTTGGCCCTTAACCGCATCCCTATACCCACCAAGGGCTGCGGTTTTTGCCCGGACCGCAGCCCTTGTGACCCAAAAAAATAAAAAAATATTTTTTTTTTCTTTTTTTTAGCCCAAAATGATCCCGAACAATATATATAGAAAAGTATCATTTTTCATTGCAAATTATATTTTTATACAAATATATAGGAAGTTACAAAAATATGGTACTGGAATTCAATTTGATAGCTTCATATTTTCTCTTGAGGAGCAGCATCCTCTTGTACATCCCATCCAGATTAATTTCCAAACTCTTGTATTTCTTATTAACCTGAAAACATATGGACGCCGTTAGACTCAACTTTATACTGAAATGAATATTAATGAGCAGGAGATGGCAGTTTGAAGACAACACATGTTGCTGAATTGAATTCATTAACCTATTTTAGGAACTCATTAAAACATGAGTTGTTATCTTATTCCCAACAGTCTTGTTATCCAAACACAAAGGAATTACAAAATATTAACTCAGAAGGTAAATCACTTTTCATACACTAAATATAAAGGGAAAGGGGGGTGGGGGAGGTGAGAAGAAGTTGATTGATAGAAGTTCAGTCAATATCACAAATTAAAATATGTTTGTTCAGCCACAAGTTTACGAGAGATACTCAGAGATGTAAATCACCTGATCAAAGGAATAACCAATTCTGCACTCAGTAAGGTCAAGAATTTGCAGAATATTAGATCTAACTATTTCAGGTGGCAGTTTCTTTAGTAGATGATGAACAACGAGTGAGACTGAAGAACATTAGCCAAACAACTCCCAAATTCCTAGCTAGTCCAAGATCGATTCATTAGATCTCTTTGCAAACACCCTTCATATCTGATGTATCATTTGCATCTTAGTTGTGCATTTTCCTGAACCAGCTACGTTTGAAAATCAACTTAGAGAGATTGATGAAATAAGAGAACAAACACATGCATGTTAATAGGACCTAGTAACTGACTCAGCACGGGAAAGCAGATACGAATGGTATTAGCACTAGCACGAGAAGAACGAAAAAAAAGCAGATCAATGGAGGGAGGGGTGTGCTCCTCAAAAACATAAAAAAGGTTGAATTTTGATACAGTATCCCTACTTTGCAGCAGAGACTTCGAGTTCGGACAATGAATAGGGGACTTTTATGAACATGTAATATTTCGGAGAAAACGAGAACAATGCCACAATAGGGAGGCGAAGATGATGTAGATGATCACTCTCAATAAAAGCCGGTATTCTACAACTCACATTAATGGAAACGACACCGAAAAGAAAGAAAGGTCGGCCCCCTACAACAATAAGCGGCTTCCCAATCATTGGACTCGGATCGGTAATGGAAGGTCTTAAGTTTATTTTAAAACTCAAGCAAGAACACAATCTATCTCACGGCCAATGCCGGTGCTTTCTGTGCCTTGTCCTTCACCAACTTCCCTCTCGTCACCAAACCCCTGATGTTGCCTGCCACATGTCATATAAGATCTCCTGATGTGAAAAACAGACTAATAACTAATTTTTGAAGAGAACTGTCAATGCATATTTACAATCTATAATGGACAACTATTGCGGATGGAAAGGTTATGCCAGTAACTTAATTGCAAATCGAAAAGGCCAAGTCATATACTCAAAATCATAATTTTGACCACCCTTCTCAGATATTTAGCAGAGAAAGAAAAAAGAGCACATTGTTAGATAAAGAGATCAAAGTACCTTCCACTGATTTTATTCCCTTGGCAAGAAATTCAGCATTCACTTCCTTCAGAACAACTTGTACATTGCTCAAGAGTAGGGCCGTTGCTATGCCAGAACCCATTAAATCCCCACCAATAACAGCAACTTTCTTCATACGTCTTGGTTTCAGTCCAACATCAGAAACTTGTACATTGCTCAAGAGTAGGGTCGTTGCTATGCATGCACTAGACCTTTGGCAGTATCTGTTAGGACTAGCTCTTTGAAAACTTTTGCCTCCTGTAGCAGAACTTCTCAGATCATGTTAATGTTGTAAAAACAATCATAAGCATTCAAAAATTCACAAAAGAATACCTTTAATACCCCAAAGATAGCCCCCATGTATTATACCCTCCTCGATAACATCAAGACAAGCTAGATCTTTGAGGCATGTTTCGAGCGATCTGTTTTGCCTTCGTCTTGCTATCATCAGGAATTCATGAGATTCAGAGAGGGAACCTAGCTTGTCTGTCATGTGGAGGGAGCGTACCAGAGGTTTCCGCCCCTCTGCAATATCTAAAGCCCACATGCGTGATACTTTTAGTAACTCTTGAGGTGGTACAACAGCATCAATGAGGCCAAACTTCAATCCTTCCTCAAACGTTATTGGTTTTGATGATTTTAAAATTATATCAGACACAGAGAAAGTCACAAAATATACAAGTTAGAGTTTGACCATAAGAAAGTTTCATTCTTACCAATCTTGTATAAGAAACTGGATGTAAAACATAAATCATCAATTCAAGCAAGAAACTGATGCATTTGTGTCTGGATAGGAAAGAGTTAAAATTTCGTCCATTCCCTAATACTATAGACTTTAGTAACTTAAGGCTTTTATATTATCATTATGCCAGTTTGACCCTTCCTAATACTCTAATCTTCAATGGTTGAACACTGTGTGAAATAGCAGTGAAACTAAACCAACTTGATTACAAATATTAATAGATCATATACCCTAAAAACATTTTTTTTGAATTAAACATCAAAACTACAAAGTATAGTTTTAAAGAGTTACATGTTGCTATCAATTGTTATTGACCAAGGACTTCCACAGAAAGTTTTCAAACTTAATCCGCATGTGAGGCGCCGATACGGCGATAACTCCTCCGTAAGAAACCACTCTATAAGCTACGGTTTTGAGATGGTAATCCGTTTTATCAACAGATGGTTTGTCAGTTCATGCAATAATTGCAAAATGGTAAGCACAAAACATAAGAGGTCTCATGTTCTTTCAAACAATGTACAACTATTGAGCTGCTTCAGCACTCACTTCTGGCTCATTCTCTAGATAGTTATGTATCCTGCTACCTGTCTCCACAACAACTAATTTGAGGGGGAAAATAAACAAACTAGTCAAGTGCATAGATGGACCTGCATTTCTAATGAATTATTTTTCCGGAACAAATAATTAAAATGAGAATCAATCCGCTGATTTATAAACTTGGATGCACTAGCTTGAATACCAACCAGCATAATGAAAAGCTTAAGACTTATCACAATTACATCAATAATAATGTCAAAGAAAAAGCAATATCTATCTCAATGAGACGGATTTGCATGTTACAGTTTAGAAAAGAGATTATGCTCAATCTAATGATAAACCGAAACTGGATTTCCTGCATGCATGCACCTTATGATGAGGTATTCTCACAAGAAAATAGATAAGCAAAAACAAGGCTTACCAACATCATCTCAACAGCCTTTTTTAGACCAACAAGCTTGGGAAGACGTTGTGTCCCTGTATAAATGTCCACAGTTATTGTAAAAACCAACTTTAGTAGGAGGGTGCAATTCAAAAGGCAACTCTAGCTCACCTCCAAAACCTGGCATAACTCCAAATGATAGCTCAGGCAAACCAAGTTGCGCTTTCGGTGCAGAAATGCGTGCATGACATCCCTGAAGACAGTACAAAAAAATTGGGAAGGAACTAAAGGGAAAAACTGACAATATTGACACGCACTCCACCCTCAAATTAAATGTCTCGCTTACTAGTTCTTATTTTGGACCACCACAATATAGTCATGCAAATTTTTTTGCTTAATCCAATCCTTTTTGGCTTTCTCCACGCTATTTATTAAGATTAATCCCATTTGCAAATGATAAATGAGACATTAAAATTAGGACAGAGGTAGATTTACAAAAGATGGGTGAGAGGAAAATGGCACGAACCATAGCCAATTCTAAGCCACCCCCAAGTGCAAGTCCTTGAATGGCAGCAACAGACGGCTTTCGTGAATCTAAAGTCAGTAAAACCAATATTACCATCACCACCTTTGCACCACATTCAACATCATTTCTATAAAAATGCTTTTCGTATGATACTCCAAAAAAAAAATTAAAACATGGTTGTTTTTCAGCAATTACCTTCGATTGTGCCCAACAAATCAACTGATACATCCGGTAACAAAGATACATCCCCTGCCAAACCAAGTATCGTCACATTAACTTTCATAACCAATCTAATCTAATACAAAAAACTTCCACAGCAAGAGCAATCAAGTAAGTTTGTTTTACCAATTTTGTGAACTTTCTGTAAGACATTGATGTCAAAACCGCCTGAAAACCTCCCACTCTCACCTATAATGAGCAGTAAACACATGATCATCAACTCAAAACAGTAATTACGTAACATTCAACCGACAAAATACAGTAAGATCAAGTAAAATCTCAAACCCTAGAAGAATCGAAAAGCTTCCTTCATCCTCATTTTCGAGGTAAATCAATATACTTATATAAATTCTGAGCAGCTACTTGATAACTCAATTAAATCGCAAAATCAAATCAGTTACTACATAACAATTTACAATTGAAAAACTTACAATACACAATATCAATGATCAAATGATTTCCATCTTACCAGTGATAACGATAGCTTTAACATCATTTCTCTTCAAAGATTCATCATATAACTCTTTCAATCCGTCAATTACTACAAAAGAAAATTAAGAAACAAACAAATATATATAATTCGCAGTTGAAAATTGAAAAATACACGGAATTCGATTACGGAAAATTAAAAACTAACATGGAATCGCCAAGGAATTAACAGGAGGATTGGAAAGAGTGATAAGAGCAAATCCATCGTTTCCGACCTCCATTGAACCTCGAGGTTTCGCCATTTTTACACTTTGAAATTAGGTAATTTTCTTCGGAGATTTTGCAGAGAGAGTAGAACATGAATTATCGAGTAATGAGATCGGCCACGAGCGCCGGAAGGAGGTGGAGCACCGAGCGAACCGAAGGGGAGGTAGCGCGGCAGGCGAAGAGAAAGAAACGGGGTGGGGGAGAAGAAGAGAGGTAGGGTTTCGGTGAGTACACACGAGTCACGACCACTGGAGAGAGAAAATGAGAGAGGTGAGTAACGTGGACTAGGGCTGGGAATGAATAAACGTGGATTAAACAAGGCCCAAGGACTGCGGTTAGCCCAAAACCGCAGTCCTTTAGTGTGAAGGGCTGCGGTTTTTGGGCTAACCGCAACCCTAGCGTGAAGGGATGCGGTTTTGGGCTAACCGCAGCCCTTTAGCGTGAAAGGCTGCGGTTTTCGGCTAACCGCAGCCCTTGCACCGCAGCCCTTGCCTTTTTTTCCACTAGTGATTGTGGTACTTTCTCTCCTCTTTCTCCAATGTGGAACAACTCACATGTGCACAACATATATGGGGTTCAACAGAAGTCTAATGTCAAGTTTTACATTGACAAGGCAATTACTTTTTACGGTTTTTTCACCATATACCCCTGACAAATTTTTTTTTGCACCGTATACCCTTTCAACTTTCCAAATTCATCATATACCCCTCACGTTTGAAAAAATACATCCACTTACCCTTAATGACTAACGGCGTTAAACTCCGCTAGTCATTAACCCTTAATCCCTCATCTAACCTCATTAACTAACCTAAATCTACCCCTAATCCTAACCCTAATCCTAACCCTAATACCCTAACCCTAACACCTAACACCCCCCACCCCACCCCACCACCCCCCCCTTACCCTGCCCCCCCCACTACATCACCACCAGCCCCGCCCCCCCCCCCTTCCCCTCGGCCGCCGCAACCCCCCCCCCGCCCGCAGGCGCACCACCGCACCCCACTCCCTCTCCCTCCCCCTTTCCCCCCCGACCCGTAACCCCCTCCCCACCACCGATTCTTCGCGGCCCCCACTACACCACCACCGGCCCCTGCCCCCCCCTCCCCCCTCCGGCCGCCGCAACCCCTTCTCCCCGCCCGCATCACACCGGCGCACCACCAGCGCTCCACTTTGAATTTCGAAATTAAACCCAGATTTTCGAAACACCCCCTCCCCACCACCGATTCTTCACAGCGAAACAAAACCCAGATTTTCGAATTTTATTTAGGGTTCGGGAAAAGGGGACGGGGGTTCGGCCGGGGAAGGGGTGGGGTTCGCGGGGGAGGGGAGGAGTGGGGTTCGCGGGAAGGGGAGTGGGGTTCGCGTCGGCGGTTGGGGAGGGGAGAGGGAGGGGTCGGCGGGGAAGGGGAGGGGGTCGCGGGGAAGGGGAGGGGGTCGCGGGGGAAGGGGGAGGGTGGTGGTGGTGAGGGGGTGATGTGGCGATAGGGGTAAGGGGTGGGAGAGGGGTGGTTAGGGTTAGGGTTAGGTTTAGTGTATTAGATTAGGGTTAAGGTTAGGATTAGGTTTTGATTTAGGTTAGTTAATTAGGGTTAGGGTAGGATTAGGGCCTAATGACTAACGGAAGTCTAACACCGTTAGTCATAAGGGCATGTCGATGTATTTTTTGAAACGTGAGGGGTATATGGTGAATTTGGAAACTTGCGAGGGTATACGGTGCAAAAAAAAATTAGTCAGGGGTATATGATGAAAAAACCGTACTTTTTATAACATGGTTCTGGAACGATTTATCCACAATGACAAGCTCCTCCAAGATTGGTGCATTGATGAGGAATTTGTTTTTCACATCTATAGAACTGAATTTTATTCACAATCTTTTCAAGGAAGGTGCATAAATGTTATAAAAGAACTTCTTTGTTTTCTAAAGTACCTCCAAAATATGCTTCTTCCAACTTAGGAGAAGCACGAAAAGATTAATCAATACCCAAAATAAAATTTTATTTGGATCTCTTGAGCTCGCCTTACGTCGACGATCTCCTCTATCCATGAAACCGGATTCGAGTTGGGCGAGATTCGGTCATAGCAAGGAAAAACTTTTCAACATGTTGTACCTTAGTAAGTTTAAGAACTCTATCAACAAACTTATGAAATAGCTTAACACTACATTTGTATGTATCATGATCATCAAACGCTAAAGATTGAACATAACACCATAGGAATTCCCATTTCTTGGACAAAACACTTGTTGATACAGCATATTTTGTGGGCAGAAAGGAGAGAGTGTGTATAATCAACTCATCTGGCAATTTATTGAACAAGTCCATAATGACTTAATACAGGTACAATTTTTGGCTCTTATATTTGATAGTGTACGAAACACTAAGATTAATAAACAAATTCTGTCACATACAACACAAGTATATACAAAGACAAAACGTCTCCTGTTTCCTCAAAATAAAAGTATATAAAAAGACCTACTTATATTTCCTAATATATGTTGGCCCACGGTTTGCTTGGCGGTATTAGTTTTGATTTTGAAATGGAGAGATAAGTGGGGTTGGTTATCAAATGTGGAAGATGAAAATTGGTGGGGTCCTTAAAGTAACTAGGGGAGATAATGAAGGGATCAGTTGCAAAGAAGGGGGCGTGGGTTCCTATTTCTAAGGCATAGTCAACGGTAACAAGTGCTGTTCTTAAGAGTCTATATATACCAAGTGTAACTTAGTTTACATTCATTCATTAGTTATTAATTACTCTCAACACCTGCAATCAGTCATTCTCTCCTCCTCCATAAAAATTCTGCCATACTGTACTAGTCACTATTGTATTCACGAGCTGTTATTGACGGCGGCACAACTATAGTGGATTGGTGGTCAAGAGAATCACCCGCGGTTTTTCCCGTCATTCGGGTTTTCCGCGTCAACAATCGTTTGTCTTTTATTTTATTAATTGCATTCTTGTTAATCGTTATTTCTTACACATTTGTTTAAGTATATTGTTCTTGTTGTTGGCTCCCCAATACCTTTTGCGTACTTGGTACAAAATCGGCATAAACAATTTGGCGCCCACCGTGGGGCCCTCAGTAAGATCTATATACATTTTTTACCATTTTTCTTATTTTCTATTTCCTTTTTGCTAGTTCGTTTGTGCCTTTTTCCTTTTTTCTGTGTTGACAATGGCAGGAGAATGGGTAACAACTCAAGAGGTCATCAACGAGCTCAACCGCGTCAAGGCAGCAATGGCTACTTTGAAGGAGAGCTATGTCGCATCCTGCATGGAGAACCAAAGCCTGAAGTCTGCTCAGCGACAGTCCAAGGGAGCTAAATCTCGCAACATCGGCGACATCCCCAAGATGCCCAATCTAGACGAGGAAGTCTTCGAGACTCCAGTGAACCGCGACATTCCTTTGCACGGCGAAGATTCAGACGACGATGCTGACGATGACGCCGGCGTCGCGCCCCAAAGAGGCCAACGGCGTTCCCCTCCTGATGATCCGATCCAGCAACGTCTCCAGCAACTAGAAGACATGATCGCCAGAATCCCCGGTGTCCCTCGCCCTATGGAGAAAGCGACACCAAACAGCTATGCAGATTCACCTTTTGCTGACCCTATTGCAATGATCGAAGTTCCGAAGCGGTTCTCTGTCCCAACCATGAAGCTGTACGACGGCACTTCAGATCCCAACGACCACGTCGCTCAATACAAGCGACGGATGATTACCATATCAATTCCTCGAAACATGCGCGAAGCTTGTATGTGCAAAGGCTTCGGGTCAACGTTGACGGGGCCGGCACTGCAGTGGTTTATCCATCTCGGCAACGGCACTATATCTTCTTTTGCTCAATTAATTAATGCTTTCAATTTACAATTTGCTAGTAGCCGTAAGATGGAAAAACAAGCTAGTGATTTGCACAGAATTGTGCAAAAATCTGATGAATCTTTGAAAGAGTTTGTTAACAGGTTTAACAGGGAAAAAGTGTCAATCCCAAACTGCGACGTCAGGACGGCTATTGAGGCTTTCCGACGAGGATTGGATGAAGAATCAGATTTATACAAAGAGTTGACAAAGTACCCTTGTCCAACTTTTGAGGACGCCCAGGCCAAAGCCTTGGCTCAGATCAGGTTGGAAGAAGACATGCAATCAAGGAAAGCATTCAGTGACGCCGGCAGCAGAAAGTTGACGCCGACCAAACAAAGCTCTTGGCGTCCAAAGCCTTACGATCGTCCGAAACAAATCAACAGCGTCCGTCAAACCGGAGCCCTAAGCGATTGGAAAAATGACCCCGGCTTGCCGCCAAAGCTCACCGAATATGGGTTCGGTGTCGACGTGTCAGGTATTGTTAACAATTTACGTTCTTTGGGTAACGCTGTCAAGTGGCCTTTCAGGAATGAGAAAGCAGCACCCCGACGTGATCAGTCGAAATGGTGCGAGTTCCATGGAGACCATGGGCACGACACAGACGAGTGTGTTGCTTTGAGGCGTGAAGTGGCACATCTCCTCAAGCAGGGTCATCTGAAAGACCTGCTAACTGAGAAGGGAAAAGCGACGGCGTTAAAATACGACGAACGACGACAACCCCCTGCGTCGCCGGCACATGTGAAGGTAATTAATGTCATTAGTGGTGGATCAGATATTTGTGGACTAACTTACTCTGCAGCTAAACGTCACGCGAGAGACGTCCCAAGTCAAGACGCCGTCCCTAAGGAACTCCGTCATCCCCGTGACGCCGAACTTGAAGCTATGCCTATCACATTCGACGAAGACGACCTCGGTGTCGACCGAGATATCCATCACGACGGTTTGGTAATCTCTCTAACTGTTAGCAATTGTTTACTAAAACGTGTGCTAGTGGATAATGGCAGCTCAGCTAACGTCCTTATGAAAGACGCGTTAGAAGACATGGGCATCGACGAGCGCGATGTCATCCGAAAGTCTACTGTCCTCGTCGGATTCAGCGGCGAAGCCAAGCATACGATGGGCGAAGTGACACTGCCTACCTACGCCAAAGGGGTAAACATGCCAACCAAATTCTACGTCGTGGATTGTCCGTCATCTTACAACGTCATCCTGGGAAGACCTTGGATCCACAGCATGAAGGCCGTCCCCTCCACGTATCATCAATCCTTAAAGTTTCCTACCAAGTGGGGAGTGCAGGAAATTAAAGGGGATAGACGGATAGCTCGAGAATGCTACAAGACGTCCCTCAAACCTCGTAAAATGGAAGCATAGCAATTACAGATGCAGACGTTGGGGGAGCAGGGTTTTGACGAACGGCTAGTCGACGAGGTCATACTTGTATCGTGCAAACCCGGATCAAACGGTCAAAATAGGAGCGTCATTGGCCCCCGACGTCCGTGAACAGGTAATAGAATTTCTTACAGCTAACGCTGATTGTTTTGCGTGGTCGCATGAAGATGTAACAGGTATTGACCCCGATGTCATAACACACAAGCTCAACGTCGACCCACATCATAAGCCAGTAAAGCAGAAGAGACGCAAGTTCGCTCCTGAAAGAAATCAGATAATCAACGACGAGGTCCAAAAGTTAATTGACACCGGCAAGGTAAGGGAAGTTAAATATCCCGATTGACTAGCTAACGTCGTTGTTGTAGGAAAAAAGAATGGAAAGTGGCGGGTTTGCATCGATTTCACTGATCTCAACAAAGCTTGCCCGAAAGATCCGTTTCCATTGCCACACATCGATGCCCTCGTTGACGCCACCGCCGGACACGAGCTACTGACGTTCATGGACGCCTACTCTGGGTACAACCAAATACTTATGCATCCTGAAGATCAGGAGAAGACGTCGTTCGTCACCGACCGCGGCATCTATTGCTATAAAGTCATGCCGTTTGGATTGAAGAACGCCGGCGCCACCTACCAACGTCTCGTCAACGCCATGTTCAAAGACCAGTTAGGGGACACAATGGAGGTGTATATCGATGATATGTTGGTGAAATCCAAGGCCGCTTGCGACCATGTCTCACATTTACAGCAAGCATTCGACGTTATTCGAAGGTATGGAATGAAACTTAATCCTACTAAGTGTTCTTTCGGAGTGTCTGCAGGAAAATTTCTGGGGTACATTGTCACCCAACGAGGCATAGAAGCCAGCCCTGACCAGATAAAGGCTATCATCAACATCCAATCCCCAAAAAACGTTAAAGAGGTGCAGAAACTTACTGGGCGCGTTGCCGCCTTGAATCGATTTATTTCCAAATCCTCCGACAGGTGTAGGCTATTCTATGACATCCTGAAAAAGAACAAGGGCTTTGAATGGAGCGAACATCATGAACAGGCACTGCAGGAACTCAAGGAATACCTTATGACGCCGCCCTTATTATCCAAGCCGACGGCAGATGAGCCCTTACAACTTTACGTCGCCGTCAGCGAATCATCTGTCAGTGCCGTCTTGACTAGGGAAGATTCAACGGGCCAACTGCCCATTTATTATGTAAGCAAATCCCTTGTCGACGCCGAAACCAGGTATTCCTCTTTAGAAAAGCTCGTTCTGGCATTAGTTACTGCCTCTAAAAAATTAAAACATTATTTCGAAGCACACGTCATACATGTAAAGACTAACTATCCCATTAAGTCAATTTTGAGACGCCCAGAATTGACAGGACGAATGAGCAAATGGGCCATTACTCTTAGTAGTTATGACATCGATTATCAGCCACGAACGGCCATAAAATCGCAAGCTTTGGCAGATTTTGTGGCTGACTTCAGCCCACGACTGGAGGCCTCGGCACAAAGTGAGGTGAGTATGCTTGACGTTAACACAATTAATACTAAATGGGTGTTGCATGTAGATGGATCTTCGAACTTTCGAGGCGCTGGGTTAGGTATACTGCTGAAGTCGCCACAAGGGGACACTATAGCCCGAGCTATTAGCTGCGATTTCAAAGCTACAAATAATGAAGCGGAATATGAAGCATTATTGGCCGGGTTGACTTTAGCCAAAGATTTGCAAGCCACCGACATCGAAGTATACAGCGATTCACTGTTGATAGTTAGTCAAATCAAAGGAGAATTCGCCGCCAAAGATTCTAAAATGACGGCGTACCTAGAGGCAGCCAAGTTAAAGGTAAAATCCTTCGCAAAATTTAACATTCATCAGATCCCAAGAGATCAAAATACGCAGGCAGATGCATTGGCCAATATTGGCTCAGCCATGAGAAAATCAGGATTCAAGAATATACCCATAGTTCACTTAACGACACCAGCGATCGATCGGTCAATAAAAGACGCCGACGTCAACGAGATCACAATGACGCCATTCACTAGTTGGAAGGCGCCGATCATTTCATATCTCAAGGACGACATACTCCCAGACGACAAAATACAAGCGAGAAAGGTACGCTTTAAATCTTCGATGTATGTTCTGATTGACAACGTACTCTTTCGAAAGTCTATTGCAGGACCTTATTTGCGTTGCCTCGACAGCGACGAATGTAAACAAGTGCTCCAAGAGATGCACGACGGAAGTTGCGGTAATCACTCAGGAGGACGCAGTCTGTCCAACAGAACTTTGCGAATGGGCTACTACTGGCCGACATTAAGGCGTGACGCCGCTGAATACGCCAAAAAATGTGACGCTTGCCAGCGACACGCTGCCATGTCTCATAAACCAGCCGAAAAGCTACATCCAACTATTACCCCATGGCCCTTCATGAGGTGGGGCATGGATATTGTTGGCAAATTGCCTCAAGCGCCGGGGCAGAAGGTGTTCATGTTAGCATTGACGGATTATTTTTCTAAGTGGATCGAGGCTGACTCATTCACCCAGGTACGTGATAAAGAAGTTATTACTTTTATATGGCGAAATATAATATGCAGGTTCGGCGTCCCGTCAGAGATAATCTGCGACAACGGTTCACAATTCATCAGTACGTCTACACGAAACTTTCTGGCAAAATGGAACATACAACTAAACACTGCGACGCCGAGATATCCGCAAACCAACGGACAAGCTGAATCAAGTAACAAGTCAATTATAAAGGTCATCAAACGACGTTTGAAAGCTGCCAAAGGAAAGTGGGCAGAGGAGCTACCGTCAATTCTTTGGGCCAACAGAACCACCTCCAAGACGGCGACAGGGCAAACTCCATTCTCACTAGTATACGGGTGCGAAGCAGTTTTACCTCCAGAGGTACAGATTCCGACGGCAAGATATGGGCTATTGACGCCGGAGAGAAATGAAGAGGAGATAGGCCACGACCTTGTTACTAGCGAAGAACTAAGAGAATCGGCGTTTGTACGGATGGCGTCGCAACAACAGATAGTAGCTCGAAGTTTCAATAAGAACGTTAAGGCAAAGACATTCAAGGTAGGCGATTGGGTCCTTAGAGAAGTATTTCAAAATACTAAAGAACTTAATGCAGGTAAATTAGCACCAGCTTGGGAAGGACCATATCGCATACAAAAGGTAGTAGGCAACGGCGCCTACAGGCTATGCACAAGGGAAGGAAAACAAATCCCACGAAGCTGGAACGCCGTCCATCTAAAACTTTACCATTTTTAAACTTATGTTGATAACAAAAAGGACACCGTCACAGGTAAGTAATACTTTGAAACATGCCTCTTTTCATCAAGTCATTTTGTTTTCAACATATTTTCAGTATTATGATCATAGGCAGCATACTGACTTGAGCGTCGGAGGGCCGTTGGTAAAACCAACGGCCATCTCACCTTTGTTCGTATAGACAGGTATGTGAGACAGAGGAACATCGACGACCTACAATGGATATTTTCAAACAGGTGAAATATGACAACCTGACGTCGTCATGCTTTATGACGGCGGCATATTACATCAGAGTACAAGAACTCGACGGCGTCCAGACAAACACAATGTGACTTACCATACGATAAGGAACACACACCTTAGGAAGTCATCAACACTACATACGAGCTAAGCATACTTGATTAGAAGTGGTGACTTGCCCTTCATGACAATTAATGTTGCAAACAGCTCTCAACATTAAAGGTACCTACTTACATACATACATACATACAACAACATTGGCAAAATATGCATATACGGAGGGCAAATTAAACACGCAACGAAGAAACATAACATTGATACTCGCCATCATGGCGATAAGTCAAATAACACAGCTAAAAACTTGCAACTGTTTAAAGAGAAATCAGTGTTCTAACATTAATGCAAATAAGCAAAAGAGAAATTGTTCTGCGTTGGCGGCACAGCACCATGAAAAAACATTGAAAAGTAACTTTTAATTTGTATCCATGGCATCTTTGTTTTCACCACCAGGGGTCGACTCAGCTGTCGCCGTCATCTCAGCAGTTGCAACTACGCCGTCAGGCGCAAGATCGGCTTCAGACCCATAAGCAGCAAGGAACATTCTGACGTCGTCCTCTGGAGTCTATGACGCCGTCTGGCCCTCCATGAACTGCTTCATCAACCTTGCCTTGGTTCTCCAAGTATACAGGCTCGCAGCGTCAATAAGCTCTTCTTGCAGTGCTATCACCTTGGCCTCCAGCTCAGCAGTGCGAACATCCAGCGTCTCTTTGAGCGATGCCGCTTCCACAACCTTGGCGACCAATTCTTCTTGCAGCGATGTCACTTCAGCGGTCTTAGCTTTCAGCGCCTTCTCGGCTTCCGATTGAGCAGTGATCGACCTTTCCAATTTCTCCTTAAGGGTTTTGCACTCCTTGTCCAGAACGGTAGCAGAGTTGCGGAGGGCCAAAGAATTTTGAATGGCCTATTTAAGACAAGCACAAGTTAGCATTATGAAAGACAGGGGCAATATTATTAATGAAGAGATAAACAACTTACATGCAACTGTAGCGCCAACCCTTCATCGGCGACTTGATGAATGGGAAGTTTGGCAAGACGTCGTTGGGGCGCAGGAAAGGCTAATTTTTCGGCGTCAGGCCAAATGGTGGGGGTAGTGTGTTCTAAAAATCCCTTGGGGAGAGAAATGTTGAAGTTTCCTTCTTTGGTTGGTGTTGAGTCTTTGACGGCGTTAGCATCGTCAGATTTGACGGCGGCAGGAGATTTGGCAGTAGGGGCAACGGTGGCAGAGGGGGCGGGCATACTTGCTTGGACCCTCTTCCTTTTCAAAGTTCTCTCTAGCATCTCCGCCTCCGTCAGAATGACCACCGGAGATTTGCTTTTGGTGGATTTGGTGTTTTCTGGCAGCAGTGCATCAATATGAGTACGGGGTTATGTAAGGAAAATGACAGCGTTTGTATATCATACCTGAAGCCATTGATGGAGAAGTGTTGTTGGAAGGTTCGTCGGGGTCCCTGGGATGTTCGTCGACGTCGGCAGGCACAAGATTGAAATTGGCCCTAAATGCACGCTCCTCCGAGGAGTAAGTTTTCAAAATCCGGTTGTGTTTGGTACGGGAGTAGTCGCTTTCCTCTAACGACAAAGGTAAGATCTCTGCAATACACCACAAAATTAGACGTTGTCAATTTTCTAAGCCAACAAACATTCACAAAACAAGCCAAAAATTATACCTCCGGAATTCCAGCCGTCGCATAAAAAAGCGTAATCTTTCCCCAACGATGCCTTTTCTACAAATACATATCTTTTCTTCCATCCTCTGTCGTTGGCCCCAGTATTACCCACAAGGGATAAACGCCCAGATCTCAGGAACAAGGTATACCTTGTGTTCTCAACTTTTTTCACTTCATATACATGCAGTAGATCCACTAAACCAAAATCCATGTTCATGCTCTTGGCCAAAACATCAATTACATGGATAATCCTCCAAGCCAAAGGCATAATTTGTCCAGGGCTTACCTTAAGAGTGTCGAGAAGTTCAGTCATGAGGGGGCAAAGAGGGAATTTGTGGCCAATTTTGAAGGGGTATTCGTAAAAAATTACCCAACCTATGGGACAGTCATCAGGACGCTCTTCCTTTTCGGGAATTCGGACCTTTATTCGGATGGACAACCCAGTTCTTTCTACAAAGTCATCTACTTCTTCTTCTACGAAGGTACTAGGTACACTAGGGCCCCCAATTACACCAGCATTGATGACAATTACCTCCCCGCTAGTCTCAGAAGGTTTGGGGGACTTGCTAGCTTTCCTAATCTTAGCGGCGTCTTTTGGGGCCATGGAGGGTGAATGAGAATTGCAAAGAAATTGAAAGATTAATTACCTGGGATTCGCCGGAGGACAAGACGAAGGTGGAAGCCGAGAGGTTTCTTGGTTCTACAAAAGAGAGTGTGTTTTTTGAAAAGTTGAAAGTGATAGGAGAGAGAAAAAGGTAAGAGTGGCGTGTGTTTTTATACTAGGCGGCAGGAGCAGTTGGGGCATTAATGACGGTTATCGGGTTGTGTAATTGACACCATTCTCTAGGCGATTGACGAGTGGTATCAATTAGGGGCAATTGTTGGGCCCACGGTTTGCTTGGCGGTATTAGTTTTGATTTTGAAATGGAGAGATAAGTGGGGTTGGTTATCAAATGTGGAAAATGAAAATTGGTGGGGTCCTTAAAGTAACTAGGGGAGATAATGAAGGGATCAGTTGCAAAGAAGGGGGCGTGGGTTCCTATTTCTAAGGCATAGTCAACGGTAACAAGTGCTGTTCTTAAGAGTCTATATATACCAAGTGTAACTTAGTTTACATTCATTCATTAGTTATTAATTACTCTCAACACCTGCAATCAGTCATTCTCTCCTCCTCCATAAAAATTCTGCCATACTGTACTAGTCACTATTGTATTCACGAGCTGTTATTGACGGCGGCACAACTATAGTGGATTGGTGGTCAAGAGAATCACCCGCGGTTTTTCCCGTCATTCGGGTTTTCCGCGTCAACAATCGTTTGTCTTTTATTTTATTAATTGCATTCTTGTTAATCGTTATTTCTTACACATTTGTTTAAGTATATTGTTCTTGTTGTTGGCTCCCCAATACCTTTTGCGTACTTGGTACAAAATCGGCATAAACAATATACATAAAATTATTGACTTGATAGGAAACTAAATACGTATAGGATTAGGAAACACTATAGTGAAATTCTAGCCACAAATTTTGCTGAATTTGTGGGATGATTATGTTTTTATATATTTGTATGCAAGTTAATTAATGATGCGAATCTTTTTTATAAATTATCATGAATCTTTTATATGAAAATTGGTTTATAGCACTGTTAAATTGATGAAGGGCTAAAATTACCCAAAAAAATTCATAGCTTACAGTTTGTATTTTGAATAATTTTTATGGTAACTTTTATTTGAATTTATATGTACTCCAAAAAACTAATATGGTTAAATTTATCTTTTAAAAAAAAGTCAAGAGGCTTAGCAATTAGGTGATAATTACCATGTTGCTCATGAACTACTTACAACTATTAACTCTTAAACTGCAAAAATCCTAATTACATAAGTACTAGGTTTTTAAGAAATCCTTCCTGCAGGCTGCATAGGAGGTATATAAACACATTCCTTATATATATTGTTTCAATGCCAATCAAAACTTAAAAGGTGAAATTTTAAATTTACATTCCTTATTTCCTTTTGACTTCGGCGATTCACAAACAATAATTACCTAAGTTCTATTTGATTTGGTCTATAGTACTGAAATTCTTCATCATCGTCGGCATCACAAATATAAAAAAAAACAAGGTAAACGTTTTGTTTCATCTTTCTTGATAACAAATATTAGTATATGACCTTTGTTTTATTCTTAAACTATATTTATAATGACTAACTGATTTAGTTAAATCCTCTTGACAACAATGTACTTGTTAATATGTTCAGATGGTTGATTGGTCCAGGCTTCCATGTGATGTCCTTGGTGAAATTGCGCTGAAGTTGGACACAGTTGAAGATTTTATATATTTCTCTGCAGTTTGTCATTCATGGAATCAATCTTCTTCGCTAGTTAAGCCCAAGTTGAATGCTATAACAATGATGCCATGGGTTCTGCTAGCAGAGAACACAAAAAATAACCCTTATTATTTTAGGAATAATCTCAATCTCAGCAACAATAAGTGTTACCAACTAAAGCTTCCTCAGATGTTTGGGGCGCGGTGTTGGGGTTCGCACTATGGTTGGGTTGTCGTGCAAACTCGTGATTTAGAGATAGAGCTCTACAATCCATTAACTAATGATCGAATAACTACGTTACCATCTGTACAAACCATGCCAAACCAACCAGAATCTGACTCGGAAGATGAAGAAAATGAAAAAGATGAATGGATTTGGAAACATTTTGTGAAAAATTTTGTTGTTCTAAAAATGCCTTCAAGTGACCAGTCTATCCATAATGATGGTAGTGACTTGCTTATTGCGGCAATATATGGTGTACAAGATTACTTGGCTCTTGCTCGCCCTGGTGACCAGGCATGGGTAATGATAGATACGTACGTTGCAAGTATCGTATGTTCGAATGACTTAATTTTTATTTTGGGACATGATTTGTGGCTTAGATACTGTGATATTAAACAGATTGGGGACTTTGAAGCTGTGAAGATAATGCAGTCTTTGCCTCCTCCTCCTTTGGATGGCTTTTTTCGTAACAAATATTTTCATTTCGATAGGAGTTATTTGGTAGAATTGGGTGGTGAACTTCTTGTGGTCATACGACATAAGACCCTAATACAAGATTTTTATGGCTCTGTGTATATTAGCAATTGTTATGCCGAGTGCTTTAAGGTATTTAGGCTTAACTACGAGTCCAAAAAGTGGGTGGAAGTTAAAGATTTGGGCAACTTTATAATATTTCTGGGACTTGGTTGTAATATATCTATACCTACTTCATCATCGACCAATTGGAAACGGAATTGCATATATTATGCTGATCTTGATATCGATCTTCTGGAACATGACATGGGGGTCTATGACATGGAGTCTAAAAAGATAAGCCAAATTTACCAAGGTGATGATGCAGCAACCTCGGGTTTTTGCCCTCCTATATTCTATGTGCCTAAGCTTTCTATATTGAATTGCTAGTCTTTGCTATCACGCATTCTATTATGGAAGTGATTATGTACTAAAATAGAGATTATATTGTATTGACATTTATCAGTTTAAATTATTTACTCAATGTAAACCGGCAATAATATGTTTAGCAATATATTTCTTTCTTTATTGGTATCTTTCATGTACAAATCTATGTTTACCCTATGTTAGTGTAAACATGTTCTATTAATGGCAGATTAAGGAAGGCGACTTCTAGTTTTCTTCTTTCCAAAGTTTTTTCTGATGTGAGTGCATAAGCACATAACAAGGATGATTAGACTCCATAATAAGGATATTTTATTATGAGACCACTAGCTCCAAGCATATTATGATCTCAATTAAATATATTTAATATGTGGTTGTTGGCCCTTATTATACAAACTACTCCCTCCGTCCCAGAATAGTCTGAACACTTTCCTTTTATGTTTGTCCCAAATTAGTTTGAACACTTCCATTTTTGGCATGGTCTCACTATTAATATATTATTTCTTTTACACATCTTTGGCCCACACTCTACTTTTATCAATAAAAAGTTACCCAACTTTCTCTCTCCTCTAATAAAAAATACCTTATCAACTCCTATCACATCTACTTTTTAAATAAAATAACATTTGATAACCACACTACAATTTATCACCTTAAACTACGTGTCCCAACAAGTGTTCAGATTTTTCTGGGACGGAGGGAGTATTTTAAAATGCTTCAACTAGCAAACGTTGCTTTTATTTTTTAACCTAATTGATCAAAGGGAGTGATGCATATTGTCTATGATTTTTTCTAGGGAATACACGTCTTTCTTAGTTTTAAGTTTGATTAAGTCTATTTAGAATTAGACATAAGGTATAGATCAGGTCCAATTAGGTCAAATTCGGTTCTGAAAAATCTAGTAAAGAGAATGCAATCCTTAATTCGACATCAAAGAGGGGTGAATTTAAAATTGCTTTAACAAAAAGGAAGAAGAAGATCAATCATCTTGATATTCAAGCTATCTTGCTAGATCAATCAATAACTATGAATAAAAAAATCTATATGTACTCCAAACTATGTGGCGTTTCACCTCAACAATATATTGAAATATGATATTATATGCCAACGTTTTTTATATATCCGTACTATATACTAAAGTAATTAATCCCCTAAAAAAGATCTTCCCTTCTAAAGTTCCATCCAAAACTTATCAAAGATTATCATGTAGTAGCATTGAAATGCTAAACAAAGGATCTATAGAATACTACTCCCTCCGTCCCATAATATAGTACTTGTTTACTTTTTGCACTATATCTAAGGTATATTTTTGACCTTCAATATCTTCAATTTTGTATTAATAAAAAATATAAAAAGTTGATATTATGAAAGTACACATTGAGGCGAACCTCACAAGATCCTACATGAGTATGTTTTTTGTATATATTAATTAATGAGAATATTTGGTCAAAGATTTTAAAGTTTGACCTCAAAGAGCAGAGAGAAACAATCATTATATTATGGGACGGAGGAAGTATTAGATATTAGCATTTAAATCCATATGTTAATTAATACCAATAACTCTATTTGCATAATAATATTGAAAAATAGAGTTTAATTTATGATGCTATATGAGTCATGAGAAAGAACCACAAATCCACAATCCTTCGATTCTAATACATGAACGTGCCCTATTTTCTCACTCCTCCATACACATTCCTCTCCCTCCTCCATTTCAACAACTTTTGCAGAAAGAAATTCGAATTTGAGCTTTGATTGATTGATCAATCACTGGATCATCAATGACGCTACAATCAGCGCCGAAACTTCTCTACACTTCTTTGGTTTTCTCCGCCAACGAACATCTTGTCTTCGCTGATTTTGTCGGTCTTTCTAAGAACGTTCTCATCGTCAGAGAATCGCTAATCACGACTGTCATTAACTTTGACCACTTTATCGAAATGAATCTGCTTATCGAGGTATGGTGTTTCATCTTCATCAAAGCAGAGTTGTGTTCTATCCATCTTACCGGTTCGAAACAACTCAAGAGTTCAATTCAAAATCACAACACCCATGACGACTTCAATACTAACTAAGCAGGATATAACTGCGTGCGCCAGTCATACTGGCTTGGGGGCTAGTTGTATGGAGGCTGTCAAGTTCCATACCGGTCCACATAGACTGCCAAAGACCGTCATGGTCAAACTGTCAAGGTACTTCCGCAGATCTAGCTAGGGGGAGAACCTTAATGATGTCGATATTATAGGAATACCGGCCCTTATCAGGCACCTTGTCGGTGTCTTATGCCTGGGCCATCAGTAATGATCGTTCTTATCCAATAAGGCTTAGCTTATGGGCCTAAAGATGAGTATGAAAAGAGGATCATTTAGCCAATAGTAGAAGTGTCCTACCTTGCTAGGGACACTCCATGTCACTATAAATACCCCTTATCTGAGTCATAAAGGTAAGTTCATAATTATTATTATACAGTACTTGAGTGCTACCGGCTTTATCTTTACTGACTTAGGCATCGGAGGGGCGTTCCTCGGATCAACCCCCGAGGTTAGTTTACGTGTTCTGTGTTGCAGGATATTAAACCGGCTTTATAGACGTGGAGATACCGATTTACCCCCAACAACATTTATTCCATACCGGAACAGAAGCAAAATTATGATTAGCTTTTCTTGTAAAGAAAATTCAATGCATTAGTTTTTCTGTAATAAAATCATGATTAGAATCTTCAGCAATGTAACTATAATTAGTTTTTCTTTAGTAATCAGTACTGACAAGTGAATTAATTATGTACTATAAAAATGATGAGTATTTCGTACCATTATATTTTCCCTTACATACACTTCATAAAGTTCATATCACAAAATTGTGGTCAAATTAGAGTACATAAATGGTGTTAAATTACAAAACGCAACTATTATAGAAACGGAGGGAGTATTGGCTATTTGGAAACTCGAGATTAGGAAGCAAACAAAAAAAATCTAAAGCAATAAACTAATGAAGCGGTGACAGTCCAATAGGAGTCATAACTTAGTTTTGAAAAAAATAAAAAGAAAGAAATGGAAGTGAAAATAGAGGAAATAGAATGCTCCAACTAACTTAATTTTGACAAAAAAATACTCCCTCCGTTTTTTTTGATGTAACATATTGACTTTGGGCACTATTCATCCAATACACTTTGACCACTAATTGTTATTTATACGTAAGAAAAATTATAGTCATGTGAGATCTTGTTTGATTCGTCACGGTATACACTTTCCAAATATATATTTTTTACAATATTTACTTTTATACAATTAGAGAGATTATCGGTCAAAGTTGTGCATCGACAAATGTGAAAAGTCCAATGTTACATCTAAAAAAAACGGAGGGAGTATGTTGTAAATAGCTGCTTGGGTTTCAAAAATAATCAATATATATAAATAAAGGAGGAACTTTTCGGGAGCATAAGGAGCTCCTCAAGATTTCGAGGCCATAGATCGCGCCACGTAGGATTGCCATGTCATCAATTTTTATTTTTATTTTTTACAAAAATAGAGTTCTACATAGATTTAAATACATATAAGGAGTTTTGGATAAACGAAAATTAGAGTTTTTTTTTTTTGAATGAACAACCTAAATTATTATATTATGTAATTTGTGTATAACTTTTGCTACGTAATTCGGAATATTATAATTTTTGTACCATTGGGTAGTGCTCGAAATATGCTCTGAAATAAGATTCATATACAATATAGTTCTACAACTTATGAAATAGAGAGCGCCATGTAGGATTGCCATGTCATTAATTTTTCTTTTAAATATTTTAAAAATAGAGTTCTACACATATTTAAATATATAAAAGGAGTTTTGAATAGGGAGAAATTAGAGTTTGGTTTTTATTTTTATTTTTTACAAAAATAGAGTTATACATAGATTTAAATACATACAAGGAGTTTTGGATAAACGAAAATTAGAGTTTTGTTTTGAATGAACAACCTAAATTATTATATTATGTAATTTGTGTATAACTTTTGCTACGTAATTCGGAATATTATAATTTTTGTACCATTGGGTAGTGCTCGAAATATGCTCCGAAATAAGATCCATATACAATATAGTTCTACAATTAATGAAATAGAGAGCGCCACGTAGGATTGCCATCTCATTAATTTTTCTTTTAAATATTTTAAAAAATAGAGATCTACACATATTTAAATACATAAAAGGAGTTTTGAATAGGGAGAAATTAGAGTGTGGTTTTTATTTTTATTTTTTACAAAAATAGAGTTCTACATAGATTTAAATACATATAAGGAGTTTTGGATAAGCGAAAATTAGAGTTTAGTTTTGAATGAACAACCTGTTTAGTATGCTTCTCCAGTAAGTAAGCTATGCGTCTAGCCTCCTTGTCCGGCAAGTAAACCAATTTCCCTTAGATGTTCTTCACTTGGAGACTTGTGCAACAATGTATGAATCTGCACTGTCCAAACCTGAGCTTCGTTCCCGAACCTGCAAAAAGGGACCCACCCTGGAGGTTTGGGTGGTGGTTCCCCCTCCGAAGCTTAAGTCTGATATCAGGAGTTTGAAGGAAAAAGTAGAGATAGAGAGAGAAAGTTAGAGAGTATTTTTTCAGAGTAAGTTTACACTATTTGCCTTGAATGATCCTTTCTCCTGATTTCAGGGGTATTTATAGTGATTGTAGTATGACTGCTATCCTTAAAAGTTGCCCTGGAGTAGTGGCATCTGATTGGCTAGTCAATCAAACCATGATACTTGGCAGGCTAGGATTTGTGAGGGTTTATCAACCAATCACCTGCAACCACTTTTAAGGATTTGGGCTCTGACCAACCTTTGGGCCAGAAAGGTGAGTCCTTTCTCCCAACTAGGTACAACCTAATGGTTTAAATCTGTTTTCCTTTATTTTTTATGAGAGGACACGTGTACGTCCCTGATGGACCCAAGTGTCTCTAAAGGGGCCGTAGATATTTTAGGCTACAACATTTGCCCCTAAAAGGGTTTTTACTGTTGGCCTATCTGACGGTTAAGACCCTTTTACCTGAGGTGGTTAATTCAAATTCAAAAAGGAGGCAAAGACGCGCCCTTTTTTGGGCTTTACTGGTCATACCTGACCGTTTTAAACCTTTCCGGTCATTCTTCATCGGCTCAGCGGGTTTTTTACCCTCCTATATATATGCTTGGTGTTTCTTCATTTAATCATTACACACCTTGAGATAATTTTTTCTAGAGAGAGAGGCTCCGCATTTTTCTAGAGAGAGAGAGTGATCGTCCAATCTCCGTTTTCTTCACCGAATCGTCCAAGCATTTCGTCAGCTATCTTTTCTTTCTTCTTTCTTATTTCCCTTTATTCTTTATTTTTTCTTAGAAAATCAATAAAATGGAATCTTCTTCTTCGTCAAATAATCCTAGCCGACCAACAGCTTGTCTTGACCCTAGAACCGAGAGTACTTCTTCTTCGGCTCATTCTAGAGTTGGGCCTCTTCTGGCCGAGTATATACTTTTTTATGGTTTTGGCCGAAAAAGTCAAACGACCCAGTCTTTACCTGTGCAGGGTAATCTGGCGTGCGTCAAGCAAACGGCCCGTCTAAGACGAAGGATAATACTCCCAACAAATAGTTCCGACATGGAGGAATCTACTGGACGAGTTCCAGATGAGACGAGGGAGGCCCAAAGTGCTCAACTTATGGGCGGGCTCCCTTCCCCTGACCGCAGTTTTGAAGATCCTCAAATAATCCCTGAGGCCAGTCCTTCTGCCAGGGACGTCAATATGGAGGAAGCCGGTGGGGACAATAACGGAAGTGAATCCGGTACTGCCGATGAATCGGACGAACCCTCCACTACCTCGTCTGAGATTAGGAGACGCTTAGGTCCCCTTTCTGACCCTGGCTTTATCTTAGTTAATCGCAAATGGTTAGAAAAGATAGGTCCTGACCCCAGCTACCTGTCTACTTATATGCCCATGCCGGGCTTTTCTTTCGTCATTCCTAATAAGAAGGCTACAATTCTGAGTGCTCCCAAGAACCACTTTGCCGTTTACAAGCTAGCCTTGGACGCGGAACTGAGGTTCCCCCTCCACAATTTTGTAGAAAGGTGCTAAGGTATTACAACATCGACCATAATCAGTTGGCGCCTAATGCCTGGCACAACGTGCTGACCTTCATAGCCGTCTGCGAGCTACGCGGCCTGGCTCTTTCTCTCCAGGCCTTCACCCACATTCATTATGCGGCTAAGGTTCCAGGGGCTGTGGACGGAATATGGCTCAGCATCTGCAACCGCCCCGGCTTTCTTACTGCTTGGGGCAAGCCGTCGAAGATGCACGACTGGAAACCCGACTTCATCTTCCTACGAGCGGCCAACGACTCCGCTACTGAGGGCTACCGTTTTTATAATCGAGCCGTCATGAATACCGGGCGAAAGCAGTCTTGGTTGGAGTTGGAGGACCAGTTTGACGAAGAAGTGGTGGACTACTTTAGAATAAAAGAGTATTCCAGGCCGGGTCAGACATCCTTTAAAGGGCCAGTTAACTGGATACCATTTAAAGAGATGTTTTATGACGATAACTTCTTGGTCGCCGCTGGGTTGCGGTTGACCGATGATAAAGGTATACATTCAAAATTTCCAAGTAAAATGCTTTGTTCATAGCCTAGATTGGACTAACCCCTTTTACTTCTTGCTGTAGAATCAGCCAGAGCACTTCTCAAATACTCTTGGACGGGAGATATCAGTATGTCCAAGTTTACGGATAACTTGTGGAAGGAGTTCGCCAAGAGCAGTGCTGAGAAGAGGGCTGAAACCCTGGCAAATATTTAAAAATCGATCTGACTCGTCAAGGATTGATTTCTAATCTTTGGAAGATAATCACCCGAAGAAGGAAGGCGTCCATGCTTGGACGGCCACCTTCTATGGGCCCTCCTCGTCTGAGTGACCTAAAATAGCCTTGGACGAGGGACATTGATGGTTCGTCCAGATTGATTTCCAGTCCTTTGACGAACATCACCCGAAGAAGGAAAACGTCCATGCTTGGACGGCCACCTTCTTTGGGCCCTTTTCGTCTGAGTGACTTCAATTAACCTTGGACGAGGAACATTAGTGGTTCGTCCAGATTGATTTCCAGTCCTTGGACGAAAATCACCCGAAGAACGAAAACGTCCATGCTTGGACGGCCACCTTCTTTGGGTCCTTTTCGTCTGAGTGACTTTAATTAACCTTGGACGAGGAACATTGGTGGTTCGTCCAGATTGATTTCCAATCCTTGGACGAAAATCACCCGAAGAAGGAAAACGTCCATGCTTGGACGGCCACCTTCTTTGGGCCATTTTCGTCTGAGTGACTTTAATTAGCTTTGGACGAAGAACGTTGGTGGTTCGTCCAGACTGATTTCCAATCTGAGGACGAAAATCATCCTGGATCGTCCAAATTTGGACGACTTCCTGCTTTGCATCACTTTCGTCTGGTTGTGAAAACTACTTTAGACGAAGGTCCCTTAGGAAGGTGTCCGTCCAAACATGGACGCCTTCCTTCTTCGGATGATTCTCGTCCGAAGCTCAATAGCTTGATTATATATTTTGTTCTTTGGACGATCCAAATAATAACTTGTTGATTTTTGCAGAAAAATGCCCCTACCAATAAGCCCCCGTCGGGGAAGTCTTCTTCGTCCAAGAAGAGGCCTACAGCGGCCGTGGACCAGCCTCCAGCAAAAAAGCCTAAGGGTTTTACAAGAAAGAAGACGGAGAAGACTACTCTGTCTATCAAAGGAGCTGGAGAGAAAACCATGCTTCCCCAAAGGACAAGGTCCTAAAGGAGGAGCCGTCCACTGCTTCCCCGGCCATGGGGGAGAAGAGTTCTGATCCTGCTGGTCAGTTGGAGGTATTACCCGCTGATCCTGCTGGTCAGTTGGGGGAGAAGAGTCGACCTTGGCTCTGGTTATTCCGGAGCCGGAGACGGCTACTGACAATTTCCCGGGCTTCAGCGGCTCGGTGGCGAAGCTGGTCTCGCAGATGCCGCTATCCGTTAGGACGGCATCCTTATCGTCGGGTGAGTCGTATTATCCAAATAGAGTTAGGACGGTGCGGGTCGGCGGACGGTCCATGAGTCCGTCCAACAGACAAGCCATAGTCTTTCCCATCAAGAGAACTGACTCCCCCCCCTCTTTTAGATAAGGGCAAAGAACCAGCTTCGTCTGCAGCCGCTCCCACAGTAGACTCGGACGAGGAGTCTTCTGCTGCTTTTGCCAAGATGTCCAAAGCTGAGCGAGTCCGGCTCAAGCAGGAGTGATGAGTCATATTTATACATAGATTTTAGGTTCATTTAGGTTGCATTTCAAGTTCAAATGAGAGCATTTAGGTGCATATTTGCATGATTTACTCAAGTTTGGTTATACTGCTCTCCGTTTGCTTGTTTTGATGAATTTCAGGTGATATTAATGCAAATAGACTATGGTTGGCTAATCTTGAGTTAAGCAAACATGAATAAAGAAGGTAGATTGCATGAGGATCACAAAGCATCTCTCTGGGATGAATTTGGGCTAGAATGAAGTAAAGCATTGCTGAAAGAAGTGCCAAAACTGACTCTTGTATACTCTTTTATTCATAACTTTTGATACACAAATGATAATGGATTGATTAAAATTGGGTTGGAAAGTAGACTTGAAGAGCTTTCCAACGACTGGTCACATGCTGAATTTTGACGAGAGACGAGAAAGTTATGAAGTTTTGAAAATGAGCAGTTTTGGTATTTCTTGCGGGCCCGGCCGGGCGGATCGCTGTTTTACTTTTTCTACGGGGTTTGACCTGTCAACCGCCCGACCGGGCGGGATCCGCCCCGGCAGCCCGGGCGGGGCGATTTTTAAGGAGTTTTAAGCGCGTGTTGCGCTGACTCTTATTTTCTTATAAATACTTATCCTTTTAGGGTAGAAAGCACGTTTTTTACATTATAGTTTCAGCTTTAGTTTTCCTAAGCACATTGGAATTACTCAAGAACCATAGTATTACTCTTTACCATTTTTACATTGGATTTTCAATAGAAGTTGGGATTTTGCAAGATTGTTCTACATTGGTATTTCTTCTCTTCTCTTGTTATTCTTATTCAATCTTTGATTATTGATTCACCATGTTTACTTGTTTCATCATGAGTATGTTTCCTTTAATTATGATTGAGTAGTTTAATTCTAGGGTTTAGGGGATCCATGAATATTTATGAAGGGATGTTTATAAAGTATTGATTTTTGATGATGTATGTCGATTCCTATTGAATGTATTATCTCTATTCAATCCGATTTGGCCAGATTTGATTGTTATAGTATTGCAATATTAGGTTATGCGCCGAGAGGTATAAACTTGATATTAAGGCTAGTTTCAATAGGTAGAATTGGTATTAATAAATTGCGAGAGTCTGTTAATATCATTCTATGGTTAATTTCGACTCGAGAGAGGAAATCAACCTGTTTGACTGCATTATTTATTATTGATTATTGTGTTTCATCCTGGATTATTGTTCATTGGTGAACCTACGCCCTAGACTCTTTGTTATTGATATTCTCGATATAGTTATTGACTAGTTTAGTATAATTACAAACAAACACTCGTTACCTATAATCTAGATTTGATTGACAATTAGGAAAAGAACACTGTTTCCCTGTGGATTCGACCCTACTTCCCTGACTACTATTTGTTAGAGGACTTTAGGATTACTTTTGATTAGGTGATACGATTTTAGCCTGTCAAAAATTTGGCGCCATTGCCGGGGAAACGTTTTTGTTTAATTTTTAATTGTCTTAGAGTCTAGATTATTCCTTGTCTATACTAACCCTCATTCAAAGGAACATGTGTTCCCTAGAATTGTATATATATATATATATATATATATATATATATATATATATATATATATATATATATATATATATATATATATTGGTTTAAATCTCCTCTGACTGTGTTATAATGGAGTGGAATCACCATTATGGAGCAAATTTTACTGATTGTCAGGGACAATATGGTTATAATTGTTGGGATGGTCAAGTGCCTGATTATGATGCATCTTTTGATTATTCGAATTCTAATTTTTGTGCATCTTATGATAATCAATATTCTTCCAATACTAACTTAGATTACAATGGATTACCATATGCTCCCTATGAGTCTTATGTGCATAATTGGAACTCTCCTCCCCAATTGGACTTGCATAACTATCCTCAACAACAATCATCACAGTGTATTACAGATCTTCTTGATTTAATGAAACAATTGACTGAGTCTGACAAAGAATTCAGTGCTAGCCTTAAGAAATTGTGTGACCAACAACAGTTGATGGTTAATCAATTATCAGGCATTCAACAAATAAGAGACCAAAATATGTTTTCCTATGATGATGATGATTGTGTTGAGAATGCCATGTCAGTGGAGAATGGTGATTATATGACTCCCGATTTCAAAAGGAATGATGAAAATGAGAAAAATATGGATAGGATGAATGTTTTGGTGGAGGAGAAACTTTTAGTCACAAACCACTTTGTTAATGAGCCTATTTTAGAGGGTGCTGACATTGTAAGTGAAACTGTAGAGGTTGAACCTATAATTTTTTGTCCCCATATTCCATTTTCAAGAAGGCTTGATCTTGTTTCTTCCCATCCTATTTTATTTCCCTCATATTTTCTAAAAGGGCCACCATTAAAAGATACATTTGGCCAAGTTGACATTGTTGATATTCTTTCCTTGAGATCTCTAGTGTCTACACAACAGATACAGGAAAGTTATACTTTGTCTTCATTTTCTCCATTTTCTTTTGATTCTTCTTGTCTTCACTTTTATTTTGTTCCTGCTGACATTATGTTTGTGAAGATAGATGTGCTTGCAATCAAGCCATATCTTGTTTTCAGTGACATGTTTGCAGGAGCATTTGATAAGTTACTCAAGGCATTGGATTCTTCTGATTGAGGTTGAAGTGACGTGCTTTTGGTTGTGGTGGAAGTGTCAATACTGTTTGGCACACTCTATGTTCATTATCTGCCTTTTCTGTGAGTTGTATCCTTCCCTTTTCTTTTTCTTCGTTGTTCTTCTTAGTGTTCACATTGAGGACAATGTGAAGTTCGGCTTGGGGAAGGATGTCACTTCGTACATGTTAGTTGCATACTAGTTTAGATTTATTGCTTTAGTAGGATTGTTACATGGTTTGTACCGCTCATTAGGGGTGGGAGTTTACATGTAAATAAAAAAAATGTATTGTTTTCTTAGTTGCATTAGAATTTTTTTTTTTCATTTTAGATTTCATATCATGTTAGTTTGCATCTATGAGACTATTGTTAGCACTTTTTGAGAACCTTATTGATATTTCACTACACATCCTAAGCGTCATTCATCTTGTTCATGATTCTTCATAGCACAATTATTTTGCAATTGATTGTTTGTGGTAAGATTGTTTGATCTCTCTCTGGTTCGATTTAACTTTACTATGCAGACACCTTAACCCAAGTGAGCTTTTGTGCCTATGAACTGACGTATCCGTGTCAGTATTGTTCTTTCATGTGTGAATAGTTCCTCAGTTGTCGGATTGATCTTGATTTTGACTTGGTACTCGTTGATGTGTGATAGTGTAGACATTTTGATATGATTGAGGCATTTTTTTTCGTGATCTTAGCTACAAAGTTATTATTGTTTTCATATTATCCTTTCTCTATCCCCATTGAGCCTTTTTGACATTGTTAAATTGATATCTACATTATAGACCTTTGACCTCATTTGATTCTTGTCCCAAGCCTTGCTTGAGGGGAGCGAGTATTAGTTTTGGTTTGGTTGGATTGAATGATAAAGCTCGATTTGTGGTGTAGTTGGATGGAAAGTATGTTTAGTGAGCTTGGAAATTGAATTAAAAGTTTGAAAAAAAAAATAAACAAAAAGAAATCAAAAGAAAGTTTGTGAAAAATGAAAAAAAAAGTGAAAAAAGAGTTATGAATCAAGTGAAAGAAAAAGGGTTATTTTTGAATTTCTTGAATGAACAAAGTATTGGTTATATTTGGAGATTGTTGGTTGTTGCGTGGAGTTGTTATAACCTTTTTTTTTGTCATGTTTTCAGTTACATGATGCTCCCCTTTCTTGGTTTTTCCACCACAATCTCTATATTTTTTTCCATACCTTTAACTGCAGCCTCGTTACTACCCTTTACAGTCCTCTTGATCTTTATGTCACTAGTAGAATAATCCTTTATTGCTGCTATTGAATTGCTGCTGTTTTAGCCATACGCAGCAATAAAGTGCTTAAGAAAAGAAAAAAAAAGTTAAAATTAACCTATTGCTGCGGTTTTCGTCAGAAACCGCAGCAATAGATTAAAATATTAATTTGATTATATCTATTGCTGCGGTTTCCAAGGAAAACCGCAGCAATAACATCATTCATAATTAAAAGGAGCTTTAGTCGTCTCACTCTCACACTTCACGTTCACGTCTCTTCATTTTCACATCCTCACATATCTCTCATTACTCATCCTCTCTTTTCCTCCCTCATCAATCTTCTCCCCCAACAACAACAAACATCACCACCGTACCACAACAAACATCACCAACGTACCACAACAAACCACCGGCGCTTCGCCTCCACTTCTTTCCTCATCGCCGTCCACGATTTCTCATCCTCGAGTGCGCGCTCGTCTCCGGAATCTGGGTCGCCGTGACTCGTTAAACCCGTCATCGTCGAGTTCCTCATCGTCGTTCGATTTCTCATCCTCGTGCGCGCTCACCTCTGGCAGATCTGGTTTGGTTTCCTATTCGATTCTCTCATCATTTTCCAGATCTGGTTTGGTTTGGTTTCCAGATCTGCTTTTCTATCATCGTGCGAAGAAGCTCGTGCTCTCTTCACCGGATCTGCTTGACCGTCATCATCGTCACTCTAACGTCGTTACTCCAGTCCTCGTCATCATCGTCGCCCTAATGTCGTTCTAACGTTACTCTCGCCTCGTCATCGTCTGGATTCGCCGTGGCTGGATTCTAACTGTTCTTCGACCTCTGTAACTTCTTTTATTTTTATTTTTAAAAATTTTTGTAATTAGTTTTATATTGTTCTTTAGTTAGTTTCATTTCCTCATTCTCTTTTCTGATTTCTTATATTGTAATTGTTTTATTTTCATTATTTATGATTTTATACTCAATATATGGATTCAATGTGTTGTACCAGTGGGTTTTAGTTACTTTTAAGTTTTTATTGCATTTCAACATCGAAAATAGTATGAAGATTTTTATTTAAAATTTTTTATTTTTTTTTATAAAAAGTGCACCTATTGCTGCGGTTTTGTGCCAAAACCGCAGCAATAGGTGTACTTTTTAATATTAAAAAAAAGACATATTGCTGCGGTTTTTGCCAGGAACCGCAGCAATAGCTTGGCCTATTGCTGCGGTCAAAAACCGCAGCAATAGCTTGATTACCTATTGCTGCGCCCTTAATTGCTGCGCGGCCAAAACCGCCGCAATAGGCCACTTAATGACCGCAGCAATAAGCATTTATTCTACTAGTGTGTGTTATATTATTTCATAGAAAGTGAGTCAAATGGTCAAAGTTAAAGAGTATATGATTCATCTGAGTCGACTTGATTTAGGTTGAGTGTTATTTATTATCCCTTAAACACATGAGAGATTTGAGTGTACATGACCATAGTGAGGTCTGTCAGGTTTAGTTAAATCTAGCTTGGGGGAGATGGTTTGTGGTATGTTTGGAGAGCTGATTGCGATACATAATATGCTATGCGGCTTTGTTCGATATTGTTTCGATGCTTGTTTTGTGTAGTGGCTATATCTCTCGTGGTTTCAGTTGAGTGTTTGGCTCTATTGTAGTCTCATATTGTAGGTGTTTTTCTTCTCCAATGTCTATATCTTATTGCTTGAGGACAAGCAATGGTTTAGCTTGGGGGAGTTTGATGAGTCATATTTATACATAGATTTTAGGTTCATTTAGGTTGCATTTCAAGTTCAAATGAGAGCATTTAGGTGCATATTTGCATGATTTACTCAAGTTTGGCAATACTGCTCTCCATTTGCTTGTTTTGATGAATTTCAGGTGATATTAATGCAAATAGACTATGGTTGGCTAATCTTGAGTTAAGTAAACATGAATAAAGAAGGTAGATTGCATGAGGATCACAAATCATCTCTCTGGGATGAATTTGGGCTAGAATGAAGCAAAGCATTGCTGAAAGAAGTGCCAAAACTGACTCTTATATACTCTTTTATTCATAACTTTTGATACAAAAATGATAATGGATTGATTCTAATTGGGTTGGAAAGTACACTTGAAGAGCTTTCCAACGACTAGTCACATGCTGAATTTTGACGAGAGACGAGAAAGTTATGAAGTTTTGAAAATGAGCAGTTTTGGTATTTCATGCGCGCCCGGCCGGGCGGGATCTTGCCCGGCCGGGTGGATCGCTGTTTTACTTTTTCTACGGGTTTTGACTTGTCAACCGCCCGACCGGGCGGGATCCGCCTCGGCAGCCCGGGCGGGGCGATTTTTAAGGAGTTTTAAGCGCGTGTTGCGCTGACTCTTATTTTCTTATAAATACTTATCCTTTTAGGGTAGAAAGCACGTTTTTTACATTATAGTTTCAGCTTTAGTTTTCCTAAGCACATTGGAATTACTCAAGAACCATAGTATTACTCTTTACCATTTTTACATTGGATTTTCAATAGAAGTTGGGATTTTGCAAGATTGTTCTACATTGGTATTTCTTCTCTTCTCTTGTTATTCTTATTCAATCTTTGATTATTGATTCACCATGTTTACTTGTTTCATCATGAGTATGTTTCCTTTAATTATGATTGAGTAGTTTAATTCTAGGGTTTAGGGGATCCATGAATATTTATGAAGGGATGTTTATAAAGTATTGATTTTTGATGATGTATGTCGATTCCTATTGAATGTATTATCTCTATTCAATCCGATTTGACCAGATTTGATTGTTATAGTATTGCAATATTAGGTTATGCGCCGAGAGGTATAAACTTGATATTAAGGCTAGTTTCAATAGGTAGAATTGGTATTAATAAATTGCGAGAGCCTGTTAATATCATTCTATGGTTAATTTCGACTCGAGAGAGGAAATCAACCTGTTTGACTGCATTATTTTTATTGATTATTGTGTTTCATCCTGGATTATTGTTCATTGGTGAACCTACGCCCTAGACTCTTTATTATTGATATTCTCGATATAGTTATTGACTAGTTTAGTATAATTACAAACAAACACTCGTTACCTATAATCTAGATTTGATTGACAATTAGGAAAAGAACAATGTTTCCCTGTGGATTCAACCCTACTTCCCTGACTATTATTTGTTAGAGGACTTTAGGATTACTTTTGATTAGGTGATACGATTTTAGCCTGTCAAGGAGCTGTTCAAATGCTACCCTGAATCCTATATAAAGGGGTTGAGGGGAGCATCAGCTGGGCATGTGGGCTACATGTCGCAACTTGCTGCTGAGGTACAGTTTAGTGCCGCTGTTGTTTTGTACTTTGTATATTTTCTTTTTTTTTATGACTCGTCTAATGACTTGTTTTGTTTTCGTTGATCCAGCTTCTGGCTCGCAGCATTTTGACTGAGGAGTGGGGGATGGAGCTTAGAAAGGAGAATAAGCAGCTCGTCGATCTGGCTACAACGGCCGCGACAGGCCATCCATGACATCGAGATGGCGGAGACTCTTCACCGTCAATCGAAGGATGCTTGGGAGAGACATTCGGCCGAACTGGAGGCTAGCAACCAGCAGTATCTCATCACCATCAACAAACTGTAAAAAGAACAAGACCAATTGAAATTGGCCTTGGACACCGTCTCAGCCGAGTTGAAAGGCGAGAGAGATACCGCTCTCTTGGTTGCTGCTCAATTAAGGAGGGAAAATATCCTTCTAAGGGCGAGGAATGCTCGTCTGACCAAGGAAGCAGCCCAGGCCTTCAACGACGCTAAGGAAGGTCTCAATCAGATAATTGAGACTTCCAAAGGTTTGGCTGTCAAGGCCTTTGAGATGCTGGCAGAGCCTCATGAGGTCCCCAGCTTTGTTCGGTGTCTGGATTTTCAGGAGAGTGTTCACAATGCAATGGTGACTGCTGAGGAGCCTCCGGAATTATTGGACTCAGATGAAGAGGTTGAGGACGAGGAAGAAACTCCAAAGGACGACCAAGAAACTCCTGCTGAATGAGATGCCGAGTTTTAGGTTTATTGTTCTATGTTTCTTGGCTTGTCTGTCGTCGTAGCTTTGTCTCCTCTTATTTTATACTAAGCTGTAAGCTATTTTGACCAATATATAATGAAATGACCCTTTGCCAATTACTTGTCTTTTCATTTATTGCACTTAAATTTTCATCAAGTATAACTGAGACTCGTCCATCTCTTATTGGACGTCTTCACAACTTAAACAACAAGTATCAAGTACAGAGGAGATTCGTCCTGATTTTTTGACGGCCTGCAAACTTGGTTAAGGAAAGAGTATCACCCTTGTCTTTGGACGATTGATACGCCCAAGTTATACGTTGTATTTACGAAATTTTGGGTGCACTTTGCTAAGGAGTTCGTTTATACTTGTTAATGTTTGCATATATATTATCCTTAGCGGAAGTTCGGAGTTTTGTGAGTTAAAATGGTGTTAACGTCTTATGTTCCAAGCTTTTATGGTAAAATGGGTTTGAGCGATATACTTGGAAGTGTTCGAGAGGCTCAACAACATTGTGTCATTTCCATCTCACCAACAACAACCAAACTCCACCGCAAGCCCAAGCCAAGCAGCACACAACCAAACTCCACCGCAAGCCTAAGCAAGCTCAGCAGCACCGCAAGCTCGGCAGCACATCCAGCATCATCGCCCAGCAGCGCTTGGAGCCCAGCAGCGCTCGAAGCCCAGCAGCTCGTGACCCGCGAGGTTTCTCGCGACTCGCGATCACCCTGCCCTCGCGACTCGCGAGGCCTGTCGCGACTCGCGACCCTTTGCCCAGCCATTTTGTGCGGGAAGACAGAGTACTCGTCGCGACTCGCGATGCTTAAGTCGGCTTGGGGCCACGTTTTGTGTGGGGTTTAAAAGCTTCCTTAAACCTAATATTTTGAGGAAGGGAGGAGAGGAGGAGAAGCATACTTGAGGAGAGAGAGTCTCCAACACTCCTCTCTTAATTCTCCTTCCTCACTTTTGTTATCTTTCTTAGTTTTCTTAGTTTTATTAGAGATTTCAATGTTGGATTTGGTTTATGCTATCGGATTGTAGCTTGAGCTGTTCTTGAAGAAGATTTACATGAAGCTTCAACCGTTATTGTGAGATCTTTCCTCTCTATCTATTTTCCTTGATTATGGTTCAATTTCTATGCTTGTGATCTATGATTATTGCATAATTATGCTAGGAACGTTACTAGTTTGATTGTGTAATTAATCTAATGCTAGGTTTAAGAATAGAATCGGATTGTTTTATTCTTTTATTAATTGGTAGCAAACTAGGGAATAACTTAGATGCAGATCGTCTTGGTTATTTCTTGGGGAAATTGAATCAACTGTTGAATGTTTATCGCGTGTATGACATTAGCAGGTCTATTGGTTCTCTGTGTTTATTGCTGCTATTGGATTGAACTTAGACGCTGATCGGACTAGGTTATCCTATAGTTAGGGTTTTATAGTCACGCTGATCGTGCTATTCAACTAAGAATAAGGAGAATATGAGATTAATTCTCAACAATAGATAATTATGGAAATAATTAGAGTTGAGGTTCAATGATCGATAATGAATTGAAGTGGATGTTAATCGGATTCAAGATCTTTCCATATTGATTTCTCATTTTATTTAATTATGCTAGTTAATTTTAGTTTGTTTATAATCTACTTGAAACCCCCCTTGTTATTAGGTTTCTCGGCCCTTAGCTTAATCTAGGTATTGGATCCCGCTAAATATAAATCTCGTCCCTGTTTCCCTGTGGATACGACCCCTACTTCCATTATACTTGCTTAGTGTGCATGAGAGTAGGAGAAATTTTATCTTTGGTTAGGTGTACACGACTAACGCCGCACCAAATTTTGGCACCGTTGCCGGGGAAACGGTGTTACTTGTTTGTATTTAGCGTGATTTTTGGATGGTATTGCTTGTGCTCTTTGTTTTTGGTTGGCACTCATAGCTCTCACGATGCATTGCAAGAGTTCTTCTCAATCAATTTTGCAGGTACTTGAAGTGGAGATTGACATGGAACCACCATTGTCACACATGGAGCACAAGCTCAATGATTGAGCTTAAGGTACTAAGTCGAGCTAACGACTTTAAACAACAGCGCTTCTCGGGAGGCAACCCGAGACCCTTTCTATTTTCTTTCTTTTCCTTTATTTTCTCATCAAATTTCCACCACCACAACAAATTTTCTTTCAACCACCGCCCACCCACTGAAAAGATCCACAACCAATCTTAATCCACTTGGAACCAAAATCCACAAAACAAAACCCGTTGGGAGGAGTTCAATAGCTAGGAGTTGGTACAACTAGAGGGTTGAGATTGTTAATGAATCTTTTCGATCTCTTAAGCTAGGTGCAAATCTCAAAAATTTAAAATTTTGAATTTGTCATTTGTTTGAGTGATTCGAGGGAGAGGGTTGTGAGTTGATTTATGAGATTTGAGTTGGTGTTGCTAAGAAATTTGAGTTTGACGGATTGTTTGTCATGAGTTTTGAGCATTCGATCTTCGATTTACCCGATTGTCGATTTTCTCCCCCCATTTTCAGTTTACTTTTTCTTCTAATTGTCATCACATTGAGGACAATGTGTAGTTTAAGTAGGGGGGAAGGTATTCTCATTCTCATGTATCTATGTTGTATGTATTACTTTCAAATTCGAAAAAAAAAAAGAAAAAAAAAACAATGAAAATGAATCCCGCTGAGTTGAAAACCCACAAGGGCGGGCGACTCAGGCAAAAATGGGGGCTCGGATAGGTCGAAAACCCGAAAGGGCGGCCTATGCAAAAAAGGGCTAGTTGAGCGGGTGAGTTTGAGCCGGAAAAAGAAGAGAGATGAAAAAAAAATGTGAGAAGCTAGGATGAAAACCCGAAAGGGCTCCTAGGCAAAATGAGAGACTAAGAGAGAATTTTGTATTTTGAAAACTCATTTGCCAGAGTAGGTGTCATAAGGTGGAAAGCGTTTTCGGGTAAGGTTGGTGAATTCATCCTTGATTTTGTGAAGATTTGTTTTGGCTTTCACATTCTTTTGGTTGATTGTTTATTTTTGGGAGTAAGCATGGAATTTATACCTTTTTGTCTTTGTTCCATAGCTTGCTATTCTAAATTAGTTGTAGTAGTAGTAGTTTTAGATGATCTTTTGGAGGTTTGAGAGAGTTGATAGTTTAGTGTGTCATGAGCTGACATTTTGATGTTTGTTGGCGTTGCTGGTTATTGTTGTTGTTACGTCTTTATATATTTCAGGTGAGCTTGAATCTAAGTGTGGGGGAATCATCGTCCCTTACGTTTAGGTTTTGAGCGGATGTTGTTAAGATGTGATGATGATGATATAGTTGATGGAGAGTGTAGTTTGGTGTCGATAGCTTGGGTGATGATTTATTTGCTGATTCTCACTTTTGAGTTTACTCGAGGTCGAGTAAAGTTCAAGTGTGGGGGTATTTGATACGCCCAAGTTATACGTTGTATTTACGTCATTTTGGGTGCACTTTGCTAAGGAGTTCGTTTATACTTGTTAATGTTTGCATATATATTATCCTTAGCGGAAGTTCGGAGTTTTGTGAGTTAAAATGGTGTTAACGTCTTATGTTCTAAGCTTTTATGGTAAAATGGGTTTAAGCGATATACTTGGAAGTGTTCGAGAGGCTCAACAACATTGTGCCATTGCCATCTCACCAACAATTACCAAACTCCACCGCAAGCCCAAGCCAAGCAGCACACAACCAAACTCCACCGCAAGCCTAAGCAAGCTCAGCAGCACCGCAAGCTCGGCAGCACATCCAGCATCATCGCCCAGCAGCGCTTGGAGCCCAGCAGCGCTCGAAGCCCAGCAGCTCGCGACCCGCGAGGTTTCTCGCGACTCGCGATCACCCTGCCCTCGCGACTCGCGAGGCCTGTCGCGACTCGCGACCCTTTGCCCAGCCATTTTGTGCGGGAAGACAGAGTACTCGTCGCGACTCGCGATGCTTAAGTCGGCTTGGGGCCACGTTTTGTGCGGGGTTTAAAAGCTTCCTTAAACCTAATATTTTGAGGAAGGGAGGAGAAGAGGAGCAGCATACTTGAGGAGAGAGAGTCTCCAACACTCCTCTCTTAATTCTCCTTCCTCACTTTTGTTATCTTTCTTAGTTTTATTAGAGATTTCAATGTTGGATTTGGTTTACGCTATCGGATTGTAGCTTGAGCTGTTCTTGAAGAAGATTTACATGAAGCTTCAACCGTTATTGTGAGATCTTTCCTCTCTATCTATTTTCCTTGATTATGGTTCAATTTCTATGCTTGTGATCTATGACTATTGCATAATTATGCTAGGAACGTTACTAGTTTGATTGTGTAATTAATCTAATGCTAGGTTTAAGAATAGAATCGGATTGTTTTATTCTTTTATTAATTGGTAGCAAACTAGGGAATAACTTAGATGCAGATCGTCTTGGTTATTTCTTGGGGAAATTGAATCAACTGTTGAATGTTTATCGCGTGTATGACATTAGCAGGTCTATTGGTTCTCTGTGTTTATTGCTGCTATTGGATTGAACTTAGACGCTGATCGGACTAGGTTATCCTATAGTTAGGGTTTTATAGTCACGCTGATCGTGCTATTCAACTAAGAATAAGGAGAATATGAGATTAATTCTCAACAATAGATAATTATGGAAATAATTAGAGTTGAGGTTCAATGATCGATAATGAATTGAAGTGGATGTTAATCAGATTCAAGATCTTTCCATATTGATTTCTCATTTTATTTAATTATGCTAGTTGATTTTAGTTTGTTTATAATCTACTTGAAACCCCCCTTGTTATTAGGTTTCTCGGCCCTTAGCTTAATCTAGGTATTGGATCCCGCTAAATATAAAGCTCGTCCCTGTTTCCCTGTGGATACGACCCCTACTTCCATTATACTTGCTTAGTGTGCATGAGAGTAGGAGAAATTTTATCTTTGGTTAGGTGTACACGACTAACGCCGCACCAACGATCGCAAAACATTCCATAATGTAGTCAAGTATAAAATGAGACTCGTCCTGACTTTCGGACGGTCTGCAACCTTGGACGAGTCTTGCCCCAAGAAGGAAAGCGGCCAATATATTGTGGTTTATGGACGAGCCACGCTTTAGCCGGCTTTCTTGAGGGAGCAACACTCGTCTTGAAGTAACGAACCCTTACTAGGGCTTTTATTGCTTAGGTGGTCCTGGCTTTTGGACGACTTTGACTTCCCTCAAAAGAGGCCAAGGATAACTGCGGCTCGTCCTACAAACTTGACTCGTCCTTGTACATTTCATGGAGTATAGCGTTATCCCCCCCCCCCTTCTTGGGCTTAGCTCATCCTTGTATTATGGACTCGCCATGCACCAAGAAGGAGAACGGCCAACTTTGACCAAACCTACTGAAATTGTTTCAGACGAGCTTTAGATTTTTGGACGAATCATGCTTTAGCCGTCTTTCTTGAGGGAGCAACACTCGTCTTGAAGTAGCGGACCCTTACAAGGGTCTTTACTACTTAGTTGTCCGTGCATTCGAGAGTAAGATTCCTTTACTAAGGGTTGCTTACTTCAGGTCAGCTTTCTCTTAGAGACCTTGACGTTTCTCTTACTAGAAATTTTTGTCAATTTGTTGACCATATATGTGATCTAACCTTTAGGTTTATTACACTTTGACCGGTCTCTTTGAGGGAGTGATGTTCGGCGAAGAAGTGAGCATTTTTGACGCTCTATTGCTCTTTGTAATTTTGTCCAAGTTACCGTCACTTTTAGACTACGAACTGATTAAATGCCCCAAAGTGAATCAACTTGGTAAAAAATAAACAAAGATAAGAAGGAAGTAGAGATTGTATTATATGATTTTTGCTTGACTAATTGTCAGCATACATGTTTACAATTTCTTTTCCCTTGTCTGTGCCATGGCACTTTTGAGTGATTACAAACTACTGGCCGTTTTTTCTGGCGATTAAAGGAGTCAGACGTGATACTTCTTCAAAGTATCTGAGTTCCAAGTGCGCTGTATTGGTCGTCCATCCATATCTTGGAGACGAAAAGTTTCGCTTCGCACCTCTTGGATAATCAGATTGGGTCCTTCCCAATTTGGTGTTAGTTTCCCCAGCTCCTTAGCTCGTCCAACTGCCTCCATCTTCCTTGGAACCAGGTCCCCTACCTTGAGTGGTCGTCTAGCGACTCTCTTGTTAAAGTCCCGAGCCATTCGCAGCTTGTACAATTGCATTATTAACAAAGCATTGCCCCTGACTTCTTGTACTTGATCCAAAGCCGTGCGCAATGTAGCCCAGTTGGCATCTTCCCTGTACAGCATGACTCGCAGGGTGGGTTCTTCAATCTCAATGGGTAAGACGGCTTCAGTGCCATAGACTAACATGAAGGGTGTCTCCCCTGTAGAGTTTTTGACGGTGGTTCTGATGGACCATAACACCAATTGTAGTTCTTCAACCCATTGTCCTTTAGCATTATCCAACTTTCTTTTGATTCCATTAGATAGAATCTTGTTGAAGGACTCTACTTGCCCATTGGCTTGGGGGTGGGCGACTGCTGCGAAGTGGGCTTTGATTTCTCTTTCTGCCAACCAATCTTTCAGCTTAGGCGTTTCAAACTGTGGACCATTATCAAAGACGATGGACTGCGGCATGCCAAAACGAGTTATGATGCTCTTCCAAATAAAGCCTTTGACGTCATTCGTTGTTATACCCTGCATGGCTTCAGCCTCTATCCATTTAGTAAAGTAGTCCACAGCTACTATTACAAACTTCTTTTGCCCAGCGGCCACAGGGAAAGGTCCCAGGATATCCATGCCCCATTTGGCAAAAGGCAGGGGGAACAAAATAAGAGTTAAGTAATTTGACGGCTTCCGATGCAGAATTCCGTGCTTCTGACAACTGTCACACTTCTTTGCGTAGACAAGAGCATCCTCTTTAAAGGTAGGCCAGTAATACCCCGTCCTTAACGCCTTTTCTCCTAATGCTCTTCCCCCAATGTGGGATGCACAAGCTCCTTCATGGAGTTCTTTCAGAACCTCTAGACCGTCTTCTCTGGTGATACACTTGAGAAGAAGACGATTGAATGACTTCTTGTAAAGAGTCTCATCCCACAGTTCAAACCATTTGTCTCGGGCTTTCACATACTTTGCCTCTATAGGGTCTTCAGGCAGTCGTCCTGTCTTCTTGTACTCTATTATAGGATCCATCCAAACTGCCTCTCGGCTAAGAAACATGATTTGTTCTTTGTCAATGCTCTTTTTTGGTTTAACTTCCCAAAACACTGTTCTTGGCGCATCACCTTCAGCCGAGCTGGCCAAATTTGAGAGAGCGTCTGCTTGATGATTTTCTGACCTTGGAACTTGGTCAAGAACAAATCGTTTCCATTGATGCTTCTGTACATTCGAAGTCTCCATTGACTTGACTGACGACCAAGAGAGAGTCCGATTTGTCCTCAATCTCTAGAGCCCCAGCCGCCTTACACATCTTGATCCCAGCCAGAAGCGCTTCATATTCTGCTTCGTTATTGGACGCTTGGAATTGGAACCTTAGCGCATATTCAAACTTGTCTCCTTCTGGAGATTGACAAATGATTCCTGCCCCACATCCGTTGACAGTGGACGATCCATCAACCATGAGCGTCCAATGCTTCCTCCCTTCAGCTGGATCAAGTATTGGTTCTATAGTTGGCCGAGTAAGCTCAACTATAAAATCTGCCAAAGCTTGCCACTTAATGGTTTTTCTTGGTTCAAATGATATATCGAACATGTTAAGCTCAACAGCCCATTTTAGCATCCGTCCAGCGGCTTCCATCTTTTGCAAAACTTGCTTCAAGGGCTGGTCAGTGTAGACGAGTATACTGTGAGCCAAGAAATAGGGCCTCAACTTTCTGCTGGCCATGACGAGTGCCAACCCAAACTTCTCGACCGGAGTATACCTATTTTCCGCGTCCTTGAGCACATGACTCACGAAGTATATTGGGACTTGCACGGATTCTCTTTCAGCCAGCAGAACGGCTCTCACAGCCTGAGTGGACACAGCCAAGTATACAAACAGTTTTTCCCCCTCGGCTGGACTGACCAATCTAGGGAGCTGAAGAAGGTGATCTTTGACTTGCTGAACTGCTTGCTCAGCTTGTGCTGTCCGCTCAAACTTTGCCTTCTTCTTGATAGTAGCGAAAAAGTGATGGCACTTGTCGCCCGATTTAAACAGGAAACGTCCAAGGGCAGCTAAGCAACCCGTCAATCGTTGAACTTCCTTTATCTTCGACGGGGATTTCATGTCTAGGATAGCTTGGATCTTTTCAGGGTTGGATTCTATTCCCCTCTGATCTACTAAGAAGCCTAAGAACTTCCCAGACAAGACTCCAAAGACACATTTGCTGGGGTTCAATTTCAGTTTGTACTTTCTGAGAGTTTCGAATTTTCTCTCAAATCACCAACATGACCTTCCTCTTGCCGACTCTTGACTATCATGTCATCAATATATGCTTCCATGTTTCTTCCCAACTGTGACTGAAAGACTGTATTAATCAATCATTGAAAGGTGGTCGGCGCATTACGGAGGCCAAAAGGCATCCTCAGCCAGCCATACAGCCCTTTTTTAGTAATGAAGGACGTTTTGTCCTGATCTTCTAACCACATGGGGATTTGATGAAAACCTGAATAGGCGTCCATGAAGCTTAACAACGCATGGCTGGCTGTGGAGTCCACCAGCCGATCCAACTTAGGCAAGGGGAAACTGTCCTTGGGACAAGCCTTGTTGAGATCAGTGTAGTCCACACACATCCTCCAAGTGCCATTAGGCTTTGGCACCATGACCACATTCGCTATCCATTCTGGATAATAAGTTTCTCTGATGAACATTGATTCCAACAACTTCTGAACTTCCTAGTCGACCGTCTGGTTCCTGGCCGGTCCATGATGTCTTTTCTTCTGACGAACAGGTTTTAAACTTGGATCAACATTCAGCCGGTGGACGGCTATCTCTGGATCAATTCTAGGCATTTCTTCAACACAATAAGCAAACACGTCTTGAAATTCTTTCAACAAGCTGATTAGGAGGCCCCTCAAACCAGGAGAGAGCGAAGACCCAATCTTCAAGGTTCTTTCTGGACGAGCCTCGTCCAAACAGACATCTTCTAGGACTTCCACCGGCTCTGGACGTTCTAGTCCCAATCCCATAATGGCCATTACTTCTTCAGATGAGGGTGGCTCTTCCTTGACGGGGTCATACTTCCTTTTCTTGCTGGGGAGATGTGCAGACGTTTTCCTTGAGGGAGCAACCGGCGTCTGAGGACTTTCAATTGCCATTTTCAGCGAGGCCACTTGGTCCTTTACAGCTTCGGACGCCTTCCTTTCTCCAACAACCTTCGTCTTATCTTTCCCAAATTCAGACGGATTCCTTCCGCCAGCGATCTTCGTCTGGTCTTCATTGTCTGCTTTCCATGATGTCGGCTTGAGGGTTGTTAGGTAACATTCCCTAGCCGCCTGCTGATCTCCATACAAGGAGCCAATTTGACCACCATCGCATTCATACTTCATGAGCATCAAGTGAGTTACTATTACAGCTTTAACATGATTCAGAGTTGGTCGTCCAAGTATGACATTATAGGCGGTCAAATCTCGGATGACCAAGAACTTGATAAACAAAGTCCGCGAGGCATCCTTCTCCCCGACCCGGACGGGCAAGGTAACTGTTCCCATGGGGTGAATAATTCCTCCCCCAAACCCTATGATGGGATGGTGGACGCGAACCAAGTTCTTCTCATTAAACTTCAGTCTAGACAAGCAATCTGCACTAATGATGTCTGTCGAGCTTCCGGTGTCAATCAGAATTCTTCTTACTCTTAAGTTTGCTATCTTCATTTCTACAACCAAAGGGTCATCATGGGGAGTCCTCAGCTTCTCCCGATCTTGCTCACTAACCACCACCTTTAGGAAGGGCTCGGCCTTTGTCTGATCAGCTAACAAGACTTGGTCGAGCTCCCTGAGATAGTTTTTGTGCCCTCTATTGGTTGGTCCTCCAGCGGCAAACCCTCCTGAGATAACCAGGGTGACATCCTTGTCAGTGCTTTCAGTCTCCTTCTTCTTGCTCTGACGATCATCTCTCTTCTGGAACTTCTTTCCACCTTGGGGTAAGTAGGAGTTCATCTTCCCTTTTCGAGCTAGATCCTCCAAAGCCCTCTTAAGGTGCTTACATTCATTGGTCTCGTGACCATAGTCCTTGTGAAAGTGACAGTATTTGCTCTTGTCTCTATTTCTGTAAGGAGTCTTCATTTCAGCTAGAGCCTTCAGCTCATATTGGTCCTTTATCTCCATAAGAATGGAGTATTGGTCCTTGCTGAATTCAATATGGTTGGCTGAAGGCTCAGATTCCTTTCTCTTGCTTCTTCTGGACGAAGTAGTGGTTGAGGTAATTGCCCAAGTCTCAGCCTTTTTGGGGTTGCTCTTCTTTGGTTGAGCACCCTCTTCAGGCTTCTTGGACTCGGGGTGCTTTGCCTCAGCACATACTTCAGTGGCGTGAATAAACGCTTCGGCTTCCTTTAAAGCTTCGGCAAGAGTGGTGATTTTCTTCTTCACCAGGTCAAACTTAAAACTTCCTGGCCTTAGCTCCCTGATGAAGGCGTCAAAGGCCACACCACCATTGAGATCTTGAATCTGAAGGGCTTCTAGATTAAATCTTTTAACAAAACTTCTGAGGGCTTCCTTGGGTCCTTGGACGACCTTACCTAAGTGCATGCTTGTTTTCTGTTCTTGTCGATTTGCAACAAAGTGACTAGTGAATAGGTAACTGAGCTCAGTAAAATTATTGACTGAATTAGGAGGGAGATTGTTAAACCACTTCTGAGCTACTCCTTTCAGAGTAGCCGGGAAATTCTTACACCATGTAGCATCATCCACTTCTTGGACGTACATCTGATGTTTATAAGCGGATAGGTGATCGTCTGGATCGGTAGTTCCATCAAAGGGCTCTATGGTAGGAAGTTTTACCATTGGGAAGAGGGGTGCCTCCATGATCCGGGCCGAGAACGGGGTCGGCCAGTGATCCGGAGGGCTCCCAGCTGTCCCTCGATGGGTATGAACTCCTTTCTGTGTTCTTTCAACATAGGGTTAGATAAAGTGTTTGCAAGGGATGGACGCCTATAAACCATGGGCTGAACCACCGTTTTTTCTTGTCTTAAACGAACAAGAGAAGGGCCCAGACTTCTTCCTTCTGTTCAGGACGGTATCCTCAAAGAATGGTCTCTCAAGTACGGTGTAGACCCAGTGGCCGACCGTTGTAATGCAGCAGCTTTCTTTGCCTCTAGGTATTCCCTGGCATCGGTTTCCATTCGGTGCCCATTTGGACAAACATTATCCTGGGTCCTAACCACCAGGTTCCAGTCCATCTTCCTTCGTTGCTCACTAACTTCTTTCTGCTTTTCTCTGGCTGTTCTCCTAGAGGGTTCATGACGAACAGGTCGACTTGGACCTGGACGATTCTCCTGGGAACACCCCCTAAGAGGAATCGGATTGTTTGCTGCTGGCTCCGGATTTATACGAAAAAACAGCATGTTGCTCTTGATCTGTTCCTGGACGACTACTGCCATCTTAGTCTGAAAATCATTCAAGACGTTCTCAAGATGGGCAGCAGTCACTGGACGTTCAAGATTCTCCAGTATAACAGGTACTTGGCTTTGTTTAGGGACATTGATGATGGACGGAAGCCTATCCCTTCCTTGAGGCGGTCTCTCATGGTCTACTGTATCTTCGACATTGATCTGAAAACTTCGATTTCTAGCCACGTTGAACGATTGACAGTCAGTCATCGTTGCGTCTCCCCACAGACGGCGTCAAATGTTTAGTATGCTTCTCCAGCAAGTAAGCTATGCGTCTAGCCTCCTTGTCCGGCAAGTAAACCAATTTCCCTTAGATGTTCTTCACTTGGAGACTTGTGCAACAATGTCTGAATCTGCCCTGTCCAAACCTGAGCTTCGTTCCCGAACCTGCAAAAAGGGACCCACCCTGGAGGTTTGGGTGGTGGTTCCCCCTCTGAAGCTTAAGTCAGATATCAAGAGTTTGAAGGAAAAAGTAGAGATAGAGAGAGAAAGTTAGAGAGTATTTTTTCAGAGTAAGTTTACACTGTTTGCCTTGAATGATCCTTTCTCCTGATTTCAGGGGTATATATAGTGATTGTAGTATGACTGCTATCCTTAAAAGTTGCCCTAGAATAGTGGCATCTGATTGGCTAGTCAATCAAACCATGACACTTGGCAGGCTAGGATTTGTGATGGTTTATCAACCAATCACCTGCAGCCACTTTTAAGGATTTGGGCTCTGACCAACCTTTGGGCCAGAAAGGTGAGTCTTTTCTCCCAACTAGGTACAACCCAAATGTTTAAATCTGTTTTCCTTTATTTTTTATGAGAGGACACGTGTACGGCTCTGATGGACCCAAGTGTCTCTAAAGGAGTCGTAGATATTTTAGGCTACAACACAACCTAAATTATTATATTATGTAATTTGTGTATAAATTTTGCTACGTAATTCAGAATATTATAACTTTTGTACCATTGGGTAGTGCTCGAAATATGCTCCGAAATAAGATCCATATACAATATAGTTCTACAACTTATGAAATAGAGAACGCCACGCAGGATTACCATCTCATTAATTTTTCTTTTAAATATTTTAAAAAATAGAGTTCTACAAATATTTAAATACATAAAAAGAGTTTTGAATAGGGAGAAATTAGAGTTTGGTTTTGAATAAAAAAACTTAAATTATTATATTATGTAAATTAAATATAACTTTGGCTACCTAATAGAAAACATTATAATATTTTACCATTGGAGAGTGTTTGAAATATGCTTCAAAATGAGATCCATTTACAATAAATTTTTACAACTCATGAAAATATATTTAATTAGATGAATGGTAAGACATTGTTTAGTCTTTCTTTTAGATAAATATATAATAATAATTAAGCTATAAGTATAGTGTACAATCTGTGATTATAGTATTTTATAATAGGTTCAATTTTCAGGATTAAACATATTATCTTTCAAAACATTAGCATTACTCAACTGATCCAAAATAATTTAGTATTGCAACAAGATATACTAAGGAAACTTTGTGGTTACAACAAAAACTAAATTCTATAGTAATAAAGTTAATTATATATATGTTAGAGTTTTGGATGATGAAAAAATTAGAGTTTGATTTTAAAAGACAACCTTAGAATATTTTAGAGAGCTCCACCTAAGCATGCCATGTCATTCTTTTTATTTTTTAGTTTTTTTCAAAAATTGTGTTCAACATAGTTATAAATACATATGAGGTGTTTTGGATAAGTGAAGATTATTACAGTCTGATTTTAAATAAACAACATAAATTATTATACTATGTAAATTGAATATAACTTTTGATACAAATTCGCAATATTATAATTTCTTGTTAGAGAGTGCTCGAAATATGCTTCGAAATAAGTTCCATATACAATATAGTTTTACAAATTATGAAAAATTATTTTATTTAGATGAACAATAACATATTATTTATTTTTTTATTTAAATACATACAAAAAAACTAGAAAAATAGCAATTATATCTTTCAAAATCATACTTTTAAAAATTGAGTTATATAAAGATAAAAAAATACATATCTATAATTTTGAACCTATAGCATACCACGGGGGCATTACATGAAGAATTAAATGAAAGTTTCCCAACGACATGGCAGAGGTATTATGCAATTGACTAATTATTTTATTCCTAGAATATTTATTGTATACATAATTATTTATGTTTGTCTTTTCCATATATCTATATGTCAGATCTTATTTTTTTTCTCCATGAACTTAATCTACTAAAACTAATTGGAAAAACAAGGTTCGCATTTCTAGACTATTTGAGGTCATGGATCATAAAAAAGGGGGAAGTTTGATAAGTCTTGATATGATCATGATTGATGAAGAAGTATTTTTTCTCTTAAATAGTATTTTCGATTATTAGTAGAGGTTAGTTTTATATTTAATTAATTTTATTCATGATACTTCTTCCATTCTATATGCATTAGTGTTTATGTCCTATATTAAAAGTTGAAGTTGTGGCTGGCTTTCATATTTTACTCTATTCTTTGTGTCCTGCATCTATTAAATTATTACCCTCTACTTTCTTAAAGTATCATTCGGGCATTCTTCATGTTAAAACTTTATTAGCTATTGTTAGTCATACCAATCATTGGGATACATTTAATAATAGACTTAGCTGCAATATTCAATTGAATATTAAAAATAATAAAATTTATATATCGTAATAACAAATATATAAATTAGAGTATAATGACAAATACTTTCTCCGTTCTTTTTCTATAGCAACAATGGTTTTGGACATGGTTTTTAAGGAAATGAAAAAAATGGGTAGTTTAGCATAGAGGTACCCCTTTAATTAACTAGAGTAAGGGGATAAGTAATTCCTTAATAAAGTAAACGCAACTTTATGAGGCAATTTGAGTAATAAATGATGGTTTTATTAATATAAAGTAAAGACAATATTATCAACTATAGTTGTTTTTACCAAAAGTGGAGTAGTCCCAATAAATGAAACTACCCAAAGTGGTATTTGTTGTAATAGAGTTAGAACGGAGGAAGTATGTAAATACAATAGTGTTGAAAAATCTCATTTCGCAGCAACACAAAATCAACAATGTTGACCAGAAATTTGTAAAAAAAATAAAATAAAAAACAACCCGTGCAAAATGCACGGGCTTCACAACTAGTAGAGAAATAAAGAAATGGAAAAAATAAAAAGTTGAAGTTCTCTGGTATTGAACACGAGTCAATTGAAAAGGTAAGGAAACTTTAGTGGATTTCTCTCTTATTTCGTTCTCAAAAAATCATATCTATGGGGATGTGAAAGGAACGGATGGTGTTAGTTGGAGGTTTGTGGGCGTTTACGGGTGGCCTAAGACTTCTCAAAAATCCAAAACTTGGGAGCTGTTGCGCTCTTTTGACGATTTTGAGGGCCCTACTCTCTTTGGAGGGGACTTTAACGAAGTGTTGAGCGCGGGTGAAATCGAAGGAGGTGCTGGGAATGAGAGAAGGAGTATGTATGATTTTCAGGGGATGGTTGATGACATGGAGCTGCGTGACCTTGGTTCTAACGGGGTGTGGTATACTTGGAAGAGGGGAAAATCTCCTCAAACCCGCATAAGAGAACGCTTGGATCGTTTCTTGGGGTCTCCTGCTTGGTGTTCTTACTTCCCAGACGCGATTGTGGAACACATGGTTCGACAAAAATCTGACCATACTCCCATACTTATTCGGCTACTGGGCTCCCATCGTAAGAAGAAACGAAAGAAATAATTCCGCTTTGAAACGGCATGGCTGTTAGATGAGGAATGTGAGTCTAGAGTTCGGATGGCGTGGGAGTGTGCTGGTCCGGGTTCGTTTTGTGAGCGTATTTCAAAGGTGGTAGGTGAGCTGAAGTTGTGGAGCTCTGATCGTTTCAATAACCTTGAGAAACGCATAGCTGAAGTCGAAGAGACTATTAAAAAGGTGCAAGCCAACGACATCGAAGAGGAACGTGGTTTACTTGGGCAACTACAAACAAATCTTGATGACCTCCTTGAAAAACAGGAGGCGTATTGGTTCCTTAGATCGCGGGTGGCAGAACTGAAAGACGGTGATAAGAACACCAAATATTTTCACCACAAGGCCAGTCACAGGAAACGTAGGAACTATATTCACGGTTTGCGCGACTCAGAGGGTGTCTGGAAGGATGAAGAGGAGGATATTGAGCGTGTGGTCACTGACTATTACACAACTTTGTTCTCTTTTGTTTCTCCCTCGGTTCGTGAGATGGATGTGGTGTTAGAGGTTGTTGCTCCGAAAATAACTGTTGAGATGAATGCTGATTTTACCAAAGTTTGTTCTAAAGCTGAAGTGTTGGAGGCCCTTAATCAGATGCATCCGTGCAAGGCCCCGGGGCCTGACAGAATGCATGCTATCTTTTACCAGCGCTTCTGGCACATTGTAGGGGATGACGTTACTGCTCTCATAACTGGCATTATCCATGGTACTCGGCCTCCGGATCCTTTGAATAAGACAAATATTGCCCTTATTCCGAAAGTGAAATCACCTACTCTTGTTTCTGAGTTTCGCCCTATTAGTCTATGTAATGTCATTTATAAACTTGCTTCCAAAGTCCTTGCTAACAGGTTGAAAATGATTCTTCCGGAGATTGTTACGGGAAACCAAAGTGCCTTTGTTCAAGGAAGGTCTATCACAGATAATGCTCTCATTGCCCTAGAGTTGTTTCATTCTATGAAGCATCGGAGCAAGGGTAAGAAAGGTTATATTGCGATGAAACTGGATATGAGTAAGGCATACGACAGGATTGAGTGGTGCTTCTTGCGGAGGTTGATGACAAAGTTGGGATTTGCAGAGTCATGGATTAATGTTGTGATGAACTGTGTGTCTTCTGTGAATTACTCCTTTGTTATCAATGGTGATATTTGTGGTGATGTTACCCCCTCTAGGGGTATTAGACAGGGAGATCCCATCTCCCCTTATTTGTTTATCCTTGTTGCAGATGCTTTCTCAGCTCTTATTCATAAGGCTATTTCTGACAAGGATATTCATGGTATGAAGGCTAGCGTGAATGGCCCCGAAATTTCTCATCTTCTCTTTGCTGATGACAGTTTACTCTTTGCTCGAGCTTCTAGACAGGAATGCTCAACTATAGTTGATATGAAGCAGCTTCTGGACAGAAAATCAATATTGAAAAGTCGGAGATCTCGTTCAGCAAAGGTGTCAGTTCTGTGCAGAAAGAGGAGTTAACTGAGCTCTTGGCTATGAAACTTGTTGATCGACATTCCAAATATTTGGGGATTCCTACTCTCCCGGGTCGTTCAATGAAACAGATTTTCAATGACATGAAAGATAGAATCTGGAAGAAATTACAGGGTTGGAAAGAAAAGCTCCTCTCTCGAGCCGGCAAGGAAGTTTTGTTGAAGTCGGTTATACAATCGATTCCGACTTATCTGATGGGGGTCTATAAGTTCCCATGTTCGGTTGTGCAAGCTATTCATTCATCTATGGCGAGATTTTGGTGGGGGTCTAAAGATGATCACCGTTCTATACATTGGAAGAGTTGGGGTGTGCTGTGTACCCCAAAATGCCTCGGCGGGCTTGGCTTCCGAGATCTAGCTGTTTTTAATGATGCCCTGCTTGGGCGGAATGGTTGGCGCTTGATACAAAACGGTTCGTCCTTACTTGGTCGAGTCATGAAGGCCAAATACTACCCTAACTCTTCTTTCCTCGAGGCCTCGTTAGGCCATTGTGCTAGCTTCTCGTGGCAAAGCATATGGAGTTCGAAATCTTTAGTCTCGGAAGGGGTGTTTTGGAGGGTTGGTAATGGCACCAATATCCGCATTTGGCAGGACCCGTGGCTATGTAATGTCGGGAGTAGATTTGTGTCAAGCAACCAAATTCAAGGCTTGGATAGAGTGTGTAACCTGATTGATTTCGGTAATATGGAGTGGGACACAAGCCTGATTTATGAGTCATTCAATGACCAAGATGCTTGAGCTATTCTTGCGGTTCCCCTCAGTGAACGCAACCCGGCAGATTCAATCACTTGGGCCTTCACTAAGAACGGGAACTATTCTGTAAAGGCTGCCTACATGGTAGGAAAGTCTGGCAACCTCGATTTATTTCACAAGGTTTGGGTGCAAATCTGGAACCTTCCTGTAGCGCCAAAAATACGTCACTTCCTCTGGCGTCTTTATTCAGCCACGCTACCAGTTCGGAGCTTGCTCAAATACCGTCATGTCATTGAGGACGATACCTGCCCGTTATGTATTGCTGCCCCTGAGACGTCGCTTCATGCCATATTTCTCTACCCAGCAGTGAAGGAAGTATGGGAGATGGCTGGGTTATCGAATTTTCTACCGAGCGAAGAGGTTAGTAACTGGTTGGAGATGTGGGAGGCGTGGGAAAGTGCTGAGGAATCACAGCTAGTGAGGCTTAGTTACCTGGCTTACAACACTTGGTTTCGCATAAACAAGGTCGTATTTGAGCAGGTTCATCGCGACAATGCACAGGTCGTGGCTTATGCCATGAAGGTGGCGATGGAGTATGGACAATACTCAAAGAAAATCTACTGCAGATCGAGTGTGGATGCTGCAAAGAGTCCGAAGAAATGGTCACCACCCCCTGTGGGATGCACAAAGATCAATACAGATGCTTCATTGATGGAAGATGGCTGGGTAGGACTTGGTGTTGTTGCGAGGGATCACCATGGCGAGGTACTGTTCGCTGCGTGTAGGAGAGTTCGTGCTTACTGGCCCATCGAGGTTGCTGAAGGGAAGGTCCTGTGCTTGGCCCTCAAACTTGCTCGAGCCCACGATTTGCGTGACATTGTTGTGGAATCGGATTGTCAAACTTTGGTGCATCGTCTTTCCAAATGTGCTATTTTCTTTTCGGACTTGGACTCTATCCTCAAGGATGTATTCTCTCTTAGTAAAGTGTTTAATTCTCTCTCTTGGTCTCATGTGCTTAGGGATGGGAATTGGGTAACCCACCACCTAGCTAGATTTATTCCGTTTGGTGTCGAACAACGTTGGGAACGTCACTGTCCCATGGATGTTACCCCTTATGTTCTTATGGACTCGTTGTCCATCGATTAATATATTGCTCTGTTTCCCCTCAAAAAAAAAAAGTAAAACCACCAGGCCAAGTGCAGTAATCTGATTTTAAGCGGCGCGTTAATTATATTTTTGTTTATATTTCGTAGTTTGTTTCTTCTTTCCATTATTTATTTTTCCAATTTTTTTTGGTTTCACGCTGGGTTCGCAATTGTTTTGAGGTAACACTGTTTCCACACTAGGGTGTTCATGGGTGGTTAACCGTCTCGAAATGACATTTTAGTTCGGTATCCGGAAGTATCAGTTCGCTATTTTTGTGAACCGTAATCGTAACCATTCAAACTGGCAACCGCCTAAGCGGTTAACCGGTTTTCCGGTTAACCATTAACCGTTACTCAAGTTTTATTAATTTATTTTACTTAATTTATATATTAGATTTTCATTTTTTCTCAACCTAAATAATACTTCCTCCGTTTCTTTTTAAATACAACAAACTCACTTTTATGCACAACGAGACATTACTTTGACCATAAATATCTATAATTACATGTAGGTAAAAATTATAAAAATTACATATTATGAAAGCGGATCATGAGACGAATCGAACAAGATCCCGATTGACTATGTTTTTCATTATGTACAAAGCACAAATCTTAGTCAAAGTGATAAATATGAATAGTGGAAAAGTCCAATTATTGCATTTAAAAAGAAACGGAGGAAGTATAACACTATAACATTAATACCATACTACATTACTACTCCAAAAAGCTCAATGCCAACATAAAAAAATAACATTACTAATACACAACTAATACACAACTAATACACACATGTTGGAGCAGAGAGTTAAGAGTGTAGTAGTTGTACTGTAGCTTATTACAACCTTTAGTTCAAGGAGGAACTAGGAAGAGACTTCTTACTCTTTTTTTTCCTCAACCGGTCAACTAGGGAGTAGGGAGGGTGATGACTGATGAGAGTCAATTGTGTTGGTTTTGGACTTGAGATCTTGTTATTTTCGACTTTTGGTTTTGGGCCTTTAATCGTTAAAAGCTTAAGACTTATTGACTTTCTTTTTTCCAGAGAAATTAGTCAAATTACTTACTAACTTGCTGCATTTAGTAAAATAAAACTAGTGATTAAATGTAATCGTTACAAAAAATTGAATAATCAATATCATATCATATATAACTAATATATAAAGCAGAGTACAAAAGTCAACTCACGAGGTCGCAATATTGAGGACGCCATTTGTCGATCCCATTAAGTGTCATGTCATTTTTTTTAATATAATAGAGTTCTAAATTGATTAAAATACAAATAGAGTTTAGGATAAGAACAAATAGAGTTGGGTTCACAATGAAAAACTTAAATATAGTAAATTGATTATAACTTTTAATATATAGTTCGTAAAATTATAATTTTTGTACCATTGGAAAGTGTTTAAAAAGTACTTTAAAATAAGATCCATTAATACTATATTTAAAATTTTATATTAAAGTAACGTATAAAAGGAAATATTGACTAATTACGTGAACTATATTATAGATTTTTAGCGGTCAGCTTTGCACATTGAGTTCTTCCCCAAGGTACGGTTTCTAATAAATATACTCCTCATATTTTCTTTTCCATTGATAAGTAACAAATGATGCATCCTTCGTCTCCTCCAAACATGAATGTTGGATAAGATGGGACATGGTCAACATATTAGAAAGAGGGTTGATATTGTTAATCATGTTGGTCTATTGAGGCTTGAAGGGTACCGCAGCAATATACCTTAGCAACATACCGTAGCAATATTACCAATCCTTCATAATTTAACAAATTGTTTCATATTTATGTGACAGGTGCCTTAATTTTATTTGTAAACACAATGAGTATTAAAGAAAGGTAAGTTTTATCTTGAACTTTCTCCATTAACTTTTCATTGGTCTAGAACATATACTGATGACTTAAGCATTGGAACAAAAAATAAACTTATGTGCTATGCTATTGTAAATGAAAAGGTCAAGGATATCAATTGAACCAATCAGGTACAATCTGATCAAGGATTTGAGCAAAGAAAGGCAAGATTGGACTCTCAAAGTTAGGGTCACCAGAATGTGGGATGCAATAAACCCGAAAACCAACAATTTTATTGATGTTGAAACAATACTTGCAGATGAGGAAGTAAGCCCCACTATACAATTATCACATTATCTATTTTTGTTTTATTTTGATCTAACCTTACAAACTAAATGGCCTACTAAAATAGGGAGATCACATTCAAGGCTTTATAAGAGGAGATGATGCATCAGACTACATAATTAGAAACTTTAATGTGATAGCCAACAAAGAAGAGTATAGAACTGTTACAAATAAACACATGATATATTTCAACTTCTCAACTTCTGTTCAAACTCTAGATGAAGAATTGAAGACGAACCCAAAATTCCTAGACACAAGTTTGAATTGGGAGACTATGAGTTGATTCAAAAATGATGTGACTTAATTGTGCAACTCACAGGTACTCCTATTTCTTCATTATATAGCATTTATATTTAAATACATGTTACAACTTATCTTTAGTAATTATTATTAGTATATGTACTTTATATACATTATTATATCCCTCATGCAGATATAATAGGACAACTACAGGCCATTGGTAGACTGACACAGCGAGCAAGAATTGTACTAAGGAAAATCACATTGGAGCATACAAGGTTAATGTTCTTTATTTCATAAAGAATACTGTTATTATTCGTAGTTTTATAGAAATATTATTCTAGGTCCTAAAATTATTAATTATCTTGTAGTGAACAAAACTTTGTCGTAACACTACGGGGAGAAATTGGTAAAACATTCAGCAATCATCTCAGTTTAGACGACTCAGTACCAATTGTTCGTGTGAACATTTAGATTTGAAGTAGGTTGTGTAGTATATCGTGACATGTGCTTTAACATATAAAAATATGTAATTTCTGCATGATAGAGTGAATGTTTGAATCATATATTGAGTTTTTGCATAATTAGTGAGTGTCTAAATGATATAGTGGATTGTTCAGAAATGATGTAGTTTATGCATGATATAGTATGTTTCTGAATGATATAATAAGTTTCTTCATGACATATAAATTAGAAATCAACGTCAAAGATAATGACAAAATCATATTATATCTTTTAGTTGTTCTATGTCAGACAAAAAGAAAGGCCAAAAATAGGGGTCTAAATATTTAAAAACTCTACCTCTTCATTACGGAAAAGCCCGGGCATTTGTCCGGGTCCCAATACTAGTAACTAATATATAAAGCATAGTACAAAAGCCAGATCGCGAGGCTGCGATATTTGGCAAAAGCCATATCACGAGGCTGCGACATTTGGCAAAAGTCAGATCACGAGGTCGCGACATTTGGCGTCCTCATTGGTAGACGCCATATGTCGCGCTCATTAAGTGCCATGTCATATTTTTTTTAAAATATAAATAGAGTTCTTAATTGATTAAAATACAAATAGAGTTTAGGATAAGAATAAATAGAATTGGGTTCACAATGAAAAACTAAAATATAGTAAATTGATTATAACTTTTAATATATAGTTCGTAAAATTATAATTTTTGTACCATTGGAAAGTGTTTAAAAAGTACTTTAAAATAAGATCCATTTATACTATATTTTATATTTTATATTAAAGTAACCTATAAAAGGAAACATTGACTATATACTAACGTATTCAATTAACCTACTGCGATTGAAATTAGCGATTCAATTAACCTACTGCAATTGGAATTAGCGATTCAATTAACCTACTACAATAGTGCCGAAAGGGAGAAGAGAAGATATTGTCCGAGCCACAATTAGCAAATCAGATCTATGGAACGGATGCAAGATTTTCACTCTAAGCAAGAACATGAGACTAGAACAAAAGAGCGGCGAGGACAGAGAGAAAATCAAAGAATTTAGTAACTGGATACTTTCAATTGGGGATGGCTCTTTACCGTCGATGACATTAGATGATGAAGAAAATCCCTCATGGATCGAAATACCAAAGGATTTAATAATTGATCCTAAGGAAAATGCAATGCAAGAAATTGTAGAGGCAGCATATGAAGCTCTAGAGACTCGATACAAGGATTCTTCATATTTATGTGAGAGGTGCATTCTAGCCCCAAAGAATGAAACGGTTGACAAAATCAACACCTATATAATGAATACCCTTCCGGGGGAAACAAAAAAATACCTCAGCTCAGACTCAATTTGCAAAAGTTCTGGAGAAGTCACCGACTAAGATGTCCTTTACCCAGTAGAGTTCCTCAACAGCTTAAAGTTTAACGGGATACCTGATCATGAGTTACAACTCAAAGTAGGGACTCCTATTATCCTGCTAAGGAACCTAAACCAAACAGCTGGCTTATGCAATGGAACAAGACTAATCGTAACACATTTATCGACTTGGGTGATAGAAGCAGAAATAATGACCGGGAAATATAGAGGTAATAAGACTTAAATACCAAGGATAATAATGTCCCTGACTGAATCTAAACTACCCTTCACTTTCAAAAGGAGGCAATTTCCAGTAAAAGTATGATATGCAATGACAATAAACAAGAGTCAGGGACAAACTCTGCAGAATGTCATTCTTCAATCTGCCAAAACCAGTATTCACCCATGGCCAGCTATATGTGGCAGCTTCAAAGGTGACTTCGAGGGAGGGACTACGAATACTCATTGATAACCAGGGATCTGCTCCATCAAACTATACAAGGAACATTGTCTATACAGAGATTTTTGACAACATACCTAGGGGCAACTAAATGTAGTTTTTTCATGATATAATATGTTTCTGAATGATAAAGTGAGTTTGTTCATGACATATAAATTAGAAACCAACGTCAAAGATAATGACGACGTCATATTATAACTTTTAGTTGATATATATCAGACAAAAATAACGGCCAAAAATAGGGGGTCTAAGTATTTCAAAACTCTACCTCTTCTTCACGAAAAAGCCCGGGCATTTGCCCGAGTCCTAATACTAGTATATAAATAAAGGAGGAACTTTTCGGGAGCTTAGGGAGCTCATCAAAATTTCGAGGCCATGGAGCGTGCCACGTAGGATTGTCATGTCATCAAATTTTATTTTAATCTTTTACAAAAATGGAGTTATACATAGATTTAAATACATATAAGGAGTTGTAGATAAGCTAAAATTAGAGTTTGGTTTTGCATGAACAACCTAAATTATTATATTATGTAAATCGCGTATAACTTTTGCTACGTAATTCGGAATATTTTAATTTTTGTTCCATTGGATAGTGCTCGAAATATGCTCCGAAATAAGATCCATTTGCAATATAGTTCTACAACTTATGAAATAGAGAGCGCCACGTAGGATTGTCATGTCATTAATATTTATTTTAAATATTTCAAAAAATAGAGTTCTACATATATTTAAATACATAAAGGAGTTTTGGATAACGAGAAATTAGAGTTTCGTTTTGAATAAACAACCTAAATTATTATATTATGTGTAAATTGAATATAACTTTTGTTACCTAATTCAAAACATTATATTTTTTTACCATTTGAGAGTGCTTGAAATATACTTCAAAATAAGATCCAGTTACAATATAGTTTTACAACTCATGAAAATATATATAACTTAGATGAATGGTAAGACATCATTTAGTCTTTCTTTTAGATAAATATAATAATAGTTATAACTATATTGTACTATATGTGACTATAGCATTTTATCATAGGTCCAATTACAGGATTAAACATATTATCTTTCAAAACCTCAGTCTTACGAGTTCGGATCCTCTAGAGTTTTAATAAAATTCAACAAGGTAGAGTTGTATATGAACCATACATTTTAAAATCAAGGACGTGTATTGGTGAAAGGGGGAAATAAGGGGGTGGATTTTGATGAGAAAAAATAGAGGGAGTTTTGGAAGATAATATATGAGCTATTGATTTTTTATTCAATGGTTGATATTGCTCAAACTCTACATTGTAGAGTTCTTTTAGAACTTTAGAGGATCCAAACACCAGCCTTAATTACTCAACTGAACCAAAACAATTAAGTATTCCAACAAAATTTATTAAGGAAATTTTATTGTCACAACAAAAATTAAAATCTATAGCGATAAAGTTACATATATATTAGAGTTTTGGATGATAAACAATTAGAGTATGATTTTAAAAAACAACCTTAGAATATTATAGAGAGTTTCACCTAAGCATGACATGTCATTCTATTTAATTTTTATTTTTAAAAAAAAATAGTGTTTAACATAGATATAAATATTGTTTTTAATAAGTGAAGATTACACTCTGATTTTAAATAAACAACCTAAATTATTCAACTATGTAAATTGAATATAAATTTTGCTACATAATTCGCAATATTATATATTTTTACCATCGGAGAGCACTCGAAATATGTTCTGAAATAAGTTCCATATACAATATAGTTTTACAACTTATAAAAATATATTTATTTAGATGAACAATAACGAATTATTTATTATTTATTTTAAATACATATAAAATTAACTATAAAAAAGCGCATTATACGTAACAATAGCAATTATGTCTTTGAAAATCATACTTTTAGAAATTGAGTTATATAATATAAAAAATTCATACATATAGTTTTGAACCTATAGCATACCATGATGACATTACATGAAGATTCAAGTGAAAGTTTGTCAACGACATTGCAGATGTATTATGCAATTGACTAATTATTTTATTCCTAGAATATTTGTTGTATAAATAATTATTTATGTTTTTCTTTTTCATATATCTATATGTCAGATCTTATTCTTTTCTCAATGAACTTAATTCTACTAAAACTAATTGGGAAATCAAGGTTCGAGTTTCTAGACTATTTGAGGTCGCAGATCATAAAAAAGGGGGAAGTTTGAAAAGTCTTGATATGGTCATGATTGATGAAGAGACTTTTTTCTGTACGCTTACCGCCCATGTTGACCGGTTTTTGGATTTCGGTTTTTTGTAAACACCCTTATCCCACGCCATGTCTTGAAGCATCAGTTTCAATAGAAAAGGGCTGGGTAAAATCATGCATGCAAAGGATAGGACCAAGGATGGTTCAATTGTCAAGGAGGTTTGATGTAATTAAGATTATATTGGGCCATTTATTAATAGATTAAAAGTATAAACATGTTTCAATTTTAATTTAATAGTATAAAATATAAAAATATTCATATATTTAGGGGAGGTTCAGTTACCAATAGGCCATGTACAATGAAAATAATATTAGTCCGTTTCTTGATACATCAAAAGTACAAATATATTTCAAAATTTAAATTTTGGATTATAAAATAAAAAAATATTTACACATTAACATCATTGATGTAAAATCAAAGGCACCCTTTCAATAAGTTGTCTTTTTAATATTGGTCTCCATTGACTTTAATTTATTTGCATCTAGACAAGTCACAAGAGTTTATATTTTGTATTAGTTGGCTTACTGAATAGCCATGTATTACAATCTTAGCTTATCTTATACTATATATTTTAATAGTTAATAAGCTCATAGTTTTACCATTACCCTTAAGGTAAGGGTTTTACATGGTGCAGTGTGTAAGTTGGGTTTGTTTAAATCCAATAGGAGTTGTATTCGGCATATGACTTATTTTGTTATTAGTATAAATAAAAGGTGACTAACCTCATTCAAGCGTTAAAGACTGTAAAAAAAATATTCTTTTGAAAAATTTGAGGAGTGACATCAATCTTTCATTCAGGAGTGTATTAAAATTATTGAGTTGTTTAAGGGAACTAACACCGCAATTTGATAATCAATAGTGATACTTAGACTAGTTTACTATCCGGTTAATAAAGACGGTCCATATATGATATATGAGTCTTACACCAACCATGAAAAATGTTTATACAATGAGTCAATTTCTATTAATATAAAAGTAGTATATGGGAGCCTTAAATTTTTGGCTGCCTGTGTGCGGTCGCCTATATTGTACATGCTCATCACCGCCCCTATATAGGACCTGCTGTAAGGGTCGTTTTGAAGAGTTTAAAGCTTGAGGTGTCAGCTGAAGGACCAACCAAAATTGTCTTCTATGAAAGTCCACAATGAACTTAAAAATAACTAAATAAATAAATACAAATAGTAAAATGTAATGTGAAATTTATGATAATTTTGTTTATGAAAGTTCACAATGATCTTAATTTCAGAACGAGCTTGAGTTCTTAACGAGCATCAAACCACATCGATACATCATAAAAGTATTAGGCAACTACGAGGATGAAGATAACTTGTATGTCTTCCTCGAGCTTTGTACGCAGACTCTAAAAAGTCGTATCAAAAGTAAGTGTGTTATTATTGATAACTAATAGTAGAAGATTATTTTCCTCAATTAACGATTTTCTATGTATAATATATATATACAGGTGGAGATTAACCCTTGATGAAGTTATTCTAGTGGCAAGACAGATTGCAAGTGCACTTCAGCATGTGCATAGCTCAGGCAGAGCACATTGTGATATCAAGCCCGGTAATATCATGTGTCGCAAGGTATGTGTGCAAAAAATACCATGTGCTTGTCGAATCATATTATAATTAAGGATGCGTTATAAAATTATTTTAACTTACATAAATCTATCTTATCTTAACTTATCTAAGGTAATTTGCACACACTATAACTAATAAGAACTTATTAAGACTTACTTTTATAAGATGTTATGAATTATTGGAACTAATCTGAATATATCGGAACTTGCTAGAACTTATACACCTCAATAAGTCATAATAAGTTGAATAAAACAAAGCCTAAGTAATTTTTCCAATTAAAGCTTAGGAAATCTATTATGTTGATGCTAGAGTCCCTAAGCCCTTTTTTAAGAGATTTCAAGTACATAAACTATAAAGTTCTATTGCAACATGATGCTTAATTAGTATGGGTGCACCATGAAAGGATACGACATAGTGGATAAGAAAGAAAGTAAGAAAAAGCATGAGTTTAAGTAGAGGAAGTGTAAAGGAAGATACCGAGAGCTTAGGGGGAGAAAAAGGAAATAGAATTGTAGGCTAAAAAATTTAAAGTATCCATTCAAAAGAATTTGTAAAAATATGTATGACAAACAGAGTTCTAGAAACGGCAATAATTGTAAAATTTTTCAACTAAAAAAATCCCAAAAGATACCAATATTGTAATGACAAGCCTAACTAATGGGCTTTTTTTCTTGAACATGATGGAGAAATCAAGCTCATCGACTTTTGAGGAGCTACAAGGATGGAATCCCCGGCTCGGATTGCAACAATAGAGTACCTTCCTGAAGACCCAGTTAATTACTTAATTAGTTACTCTATTGTTTAACTCTTTTCTTAGGAAAAACTCTCCTGAATGTATAATTACAAGCAAAACGACACTAAATGATAAACAAACAAAAATTACGTTGTTATGTATAATATTATAACGTAGTTTTCCCATTTTATAGAATATCATATATGATATGATTATGAGAATAGAATTCTAGTATTAGGAGATATGATTAAAGTTAATATGTACAACTAGGAGTCTAGTTGGATATATTTTAGGAGTAAGTGTTTAGTAAGATTCCTAATATTGAGATTGGTATTAGTTGACAGACATAAACTTAACATGGTTTCAAGAGCTCAGAGTTTGTGAGAGGTGAGATTGAACCAAAAAACCTTTTAAAAAACCTTTACAAGATTTTGGGAGGGGTGAGGCTTGAGGAAACCTTACGAGAATTCCTAGGTGTGGAAATCATAATGTTATACAACTTATTTACATAGTCCTTTACTCCTTTCGTGTGAATTTTTTTTGGAAGAAATTATTTCATGCGGATGAAGTAAGTTCGTTGATGATAATCTCTGATTATGATGAAGTGGGATATGATGATGATAATGATAAATATGCGGATGAGGGCAATATAGTTGTAGTGCTTGTGTGGCAATTGTTGTCTAACAAGTAACAACGTTTAGCCCATGTCACAACAATGATCCTAAGTTCAATTGTTTTGTGGCTCCGATGGTTGGCGGATTCAAAAAGAGCGGCGTTTCCGATAAATTGATATATATGACAAGAAGTTCGGAAAGAATGACGTTCCTCATATAAAATACTTGACGGACTCGAAAAGAATGAAATTACCGATGAATTGATATTTGACAAGAGGTTCGACATAAATGATATTCCTCGTTTGAATGACAAATATTTAACGGGTTCGAAACGAATAGTGTTCCCCTGTACTAAAATTTGAAGGGTTCGATAAGAATGATGTTCCCACTATGTTGAGATATTTGGCGAGTTTGAAAACAATTGTGTTTTCATTAAGAGAGAAAAAAAAATCCAGGTTCGAAAAGAATGGCGTTGTTGTTTGACTGGTGCTAAAATAGAAGATATTTTTTTACTTTTCCAATCGTCTCGTTCGTAAAACTATTGTTACGATTGCGAGAAGGTATTGAGGATAACGTAGTTTTCTTATTTGATTGAATATCATATATGATATTGTTATGATAATAGAAGTTTAGTATTAGGAGATATGATTAAAGTTAATAAGATATAGATAATCTATTGTACAACTAGGAGTCTAGTTGGATATATTTTAGAAGTTAGTGTTTAGTAAGGTTTCTTAATATTGTAGTATAAATACGTGATTGATTAATGAGAAAATGGGTGACCAATATTGAGATTGGTATTAGTTGCCAGACATAAACTTAACAATTATTAATCTTCATTTCGAATTTGCATTGAGAAATCCATAAAGATATACGTCCTCCGTTCTTTTTCTATTGCAAAAATTGAATTTTTACACTATTCATCCATCACCCTCTCACTACCTATTATGATTTTTACGTAAGGAAAAATATAGTCATGTGGGGTCTTGTTAGATTCGTCTCGATATATACTCTCAAAATATCAAAATTTTAATATTTTTTATTAAAAAGTAATTAAAGATATTAAGAGTTAAAATTGTGCTTGATAAGGGTGAAAATTCAATTGTTATAATATAAAAAGAACGAAGCAAGTAACATTCTGGTAGCTCTCATATTTCATTAAAATCTTCACCAAGAAAAGTCTTCTAAAGTAATTATACTTTCCTAGCTTAACAAAAAAAAATCTAATTTCCTTGAAACAATAAAATAAAACACGTGAACGATTATGCATGAAGCATAATCCATTAAAAATAAAAATAAAAAATTATACCAATTGTTCATAGCTTTGTATGCATATTTCGTTCGACAAAGCAATTCTGGTCTTCCTTATCGGGTTTTCATTGCGGATGAAGATATTGTTATTCATTTCCCATATGAGTTGATTAACTCTAAAAATATAGCAAAGTCTGGTAGCCCATGTTCAATCTAACTCCAAATCACCAAGAAGCAAGGTCGTCTTGTATAATTTAGGGGTCCTGTGTTAAATTAAATTATAAGAATTGCGAATTTTGGTGAAAAGGAAGAGATGGAAGAGTCATTAACAAGGCTTTTTGGAAATAGGAAGAGATGAAGCAAAACACCATATTAACTTCTTACATGATTTGCAGCCATGGTATCATTAACCAAATAAAACATTCGGAAACATTCTTAAAGTAGCTTTTTTTAATAATACAAACAAACATTATATGAAATGAGATATGCCTCATAACATGCACATTTATTAATCACCAAAAAAGTAGCTTTTTTAAATAATACAAACAAACATTATATGAAATGAGATATGCCTCATAACAAGCACATATATTATAAAGATTTTTGTCAAAAACAACCTTTTATAAACTTTTTTTCGAAAAACAACCTTTTAATTTTTTTTGCAACTCACAACCTTAAACAAAAAAAAAATTGCAAGATGAAACATTTTCCATTTTTCCGTCATTGTCTGTTACGTTTTTTGCGTTGACTGTCAGTTCGTTTACTCCCATCTCTTTACAATTCATTTCCCTCCCTTTTCTACCCTAAATTAAACAAAAAAAAACTTCTGAAAAGTTGCGTGCAAAAATATGTTGAAAAGTTGTGTGCAAAAAACCAATTTGGTTAGCTAGGGTTTATAAGAGGGAAATAGAGCTAAAAATGGGAGGGAAATGAATTGTAAGAGAGATAGGAGTAAACGAACTGACAATCAACGTCAAAAACATAACAACCAATGACAGATAAATGAAAAAGGTTACATCCCGCAATTTTTTTTGTTTAAGGTTGTAAGTTGCAAAAAAATTAAAAAGTTGTTTTACACAAAAATGTGACTATAAAAGGTTGTTTCTGACAAAAAAAATCTATGTTATATTAATGACTGTGATTTAATTCTAGAAGCCATATAATCAAATCAAGCTCTACGGGTTTTGCACACCCAACCAAACCTCCCATCATATTCGCCTATGTTAGGTGTCCAAGGTCTACCATTACTGCATTAGTATGACATTGCCCGCTTTTGGTCAAGCCCGCACGAATTTGTTTTGGGCTCCTTCTCAAAAGGCAGTTGGTTAACACATAATGCTTCAATGCTGGTGTAGAATTACTAGAGCCCACTAAACCCAACAAAAATTTACTAAAATCAGTTATAGGCTTAACCATCCGTATAAATTGTTGAGTATACATCCCATGTCCCACATCAGAGAAATTGTATTTTATGACGTATATTTAAACTTAGTGTTAGTATTGATGACGGTACTTATAGATGTCAGGGAACATTGTACAGAGCAGTGGCGGAGCCACGTTGGGGCATGGTGGGTCACGTGACCCACCATTATTTTTCAAAAAAATGGAGCAGTTTTTATAAAAAAAAAAAAAAAAAAAAAAAAACAAAGGAAGTTGCAGGCTTCTGTCCACGGCTCCACGCTAAGTCTACACGCTAAGTCCCATCAAAAGTCTACACGCTAAGTCTCTCGCTTTTTCTATCTCCCTCTCTCCCTCTCTTCATTTTCCCCTCTGAATCTCTCTCCTCTCTCCTCTCTCCTCTGTTCTACACACTAATTAACTCTGCTATTATTAATGGGAGTTCCTTCAGTTTATCATACAAGAGACCGAGAAAGGAGAGCGAGAAGTTACAGAATATTACAGCATCTTCGGCAACGATATTTTCCGGTCTCCCTCTTCTTCTACATTTTCGCTTTGATTTTGAACTTTTTGGTCGATTTTGGTGAATTTTTCCTTAGTCTTTGTGAAATTCGGCTTGATTTCAGTGAGATCAAAGGAATTATATCAAAGTTGAATCTGATCAAGATGTTCAGAAAGAGAAGGCAGAGACGATTCCTAGGTATTTTTTTTAACACCGTGTAGTTGACTTGAGGTAATAATGGATTCATTTCTCTGGTGCACTGGTATTGAAATTAGATTCTATAACCCTAATTCCTAAATTATATTTTTCACATTATCAATCAACATTTTATTCCATATTTACGCAAACATTGACTGAATAAAGTGATTTTTATTAACTTTGAACAGATTGTGGCTTGGCGAAGTAGGGGGATTGTTTACCAGTTGTGAACTTGTGATTGAAGTTATACAGCTTCGATTGTCGCTTTCAGCAAAAAGATCCCCATTTTAGGTGAATGTGTCATTTTTATTTTTATCTAGATTTTTTAATTTGACATATAGTCGCAATTTACGGTTTTTGTTGATTGATCTTATTTGTTGAGTTGTAGAATGGAGTTGATTAATGGAGCTTCAAGCTATGCTTTACACTATGGCTTTTATGAGGTGAGTTTGATGGGTTAATAAAGTCGAATCATAATCATTTGTATCATCTTTCATTTTTGTGATTGCTTGGATTAATTAACATTGTATGGAACCACTTTGATGTGAAATTTTATGGAAAACTGAACTTGTGGAAAAGTTTAGAAAAATTTAAGCGGTCCTTATGTCTTCTTTTATACTTTTGAAGCTGTAAAAAATATGTATGTGATCTCTAATTTGATTGATAATGACATGTAAAAAATATGTATGAAAGGTCCTTATGGATTATCCGTTATGGGTGTGTGTATCCGAACCCATACTCGTATCCGAACCTCTTGTATCCGTCTCTGTGCAACCTAGTCGGTAGTGACCCACCATTCATAAATTCCTGGATCCGCCACTGGTACAGAGATGAAACTTTTATTAAGTTTGCCTTTTGGTGTTATCAATAGAATACATATAAGGACAAACTATCTAATTAACAAATAATTTATACCATAGGACTCGACAGGAAAAAAAAAACGTAAGGAATAATGTTTTAGACCCAAGAAGGTGGTTGGAACTTAGGAAAGTTGAACACTTTTTGTGGAAAGATCCACACCTATCCATTAAGGAGCTCACTTATTGGTACAATAATAAATTAAGTCTTTTGTCACGTTTTCCTGAAAGTGTTTAGAGTCAAAACATCATATAGTAAAATAATAAAAACAAGTCTACACTTGTTTTTATCTAGCAATCTTCGACTCACATTAAGATAACTTGTATTTTTGGTCTTGCAACTGGATCCACACATATCCCTTAAGGAGCTCACCTATTGGTACAATAATAAATTAAGTCTATTGTCACGTTTTCCTGAAAGCGTTATAGTCAAAACATCATATAGTAAAATAATAAAAACAAGTCTACACTTGTTTTTATCTAGCAAGCTTCGGCTCAAGTTCAGAGATCTTGTTATTAGTGTAATATTGTATGTAAAAGGATAGAAATGACTTTTAATAGTATTAGGTCTGTAATGTAATCCCTTATATATATATAATGTCAGGGTTAACCAATCTATGTTAACACAATTAATCTCATTCATTTGTACACTTGTATTTTCGGTCTTGCAACTGGATCCGCACCTACCCCTTAAGAAGCTTACCTATTGATACAATAATAAATTAAGTCTATTGTCACGTTTTTCTGAAAGCGTTAGAGTCAAAACATCATATAGTAAAATAATAAAAACAAGTCTACACTTGTTTTTATCTAGCAAGCTTCGACTCAAGTTAAGATATCTTGTATTTTCGGTCTTGCAACTGGATCCGCTCTTGTAGAATCCTTTGCTAACTGGAATAGCGCTTTAGGAGTATCTTTAGGTTCGGTATATAGCTTCTAGTCTCTGATACAAAGCTATGAGCTTCTTTTTCTTTCTGGACCGATTCTCGCATTCGAAGTGTTGTCTCATGTTGCATGCTCAATAGCTGAAGAGTGTTATGCCGAAAGCGTAAATATCTCTTTCTACAGTCGCCTTATGTTTCTTCTTATGATCATCTGCAAAATCAAATAATCAATTATATATATGTCTATAAATAATTTTTTATTGTAAGAACTTAAAATCTTGATATCCCTAGTTTGATACTTGTCAAAACTATCTAGTTATTTAAACAATATATATTGAGATGAATCAAACATATTCAATGCTAATTTCTTCAATCCATATTATGAGAGAGAGGATCTATTACTAATTAAAGCATTATTGATACTAATTTGAAACGTCCTGAAAAGAGAATTGTTCTAACTAATGTGAGTATTTGGTACTGTACTATTTTTTTATGATTAATAATCGATCTGATATATTCGGTGCTTTCAATTTAATTTTTTTTGTGTTTTAAAATTTTAATATTAGTTGGGTTGGTGAACATATACCTCTAACAAGCTTCTAGCTAACTAAGACATCTTGAAGTTTTGGTCTTGCATCGGGAGCCGCGACTGCACAACCTTATTTTAGTCTTTTCAAAAACATCATATAGTAAAATAGTAAAAACAAGTCTACACTTGTTTTTATCTAGCAAGCTTCGAGTCGAGTTAAGATATCTTGTATTTTTAGTCTTGCATTCTTGGTATCTCTAGCTAGCTTTATACTTGTAAAAAAATATTTAAGTTCTAGTTCTTTAACCGATATATGCTAAGATGAATCCAACATATTCGATACTACTTCGTTCAATTCATATTAGTTGCATACTGCCACAATAGGAGTCACCATGTAATAAGTGGCCTATCCAGAAGGTTCAAGTATATGAACTACATGAAATTTATGGTTCTCCTATCAATCATTTCTAAAAATTTATCCTCCACCATCAATATTATAGAAAGAGATTAGAGAAAGGTCAATTAGGTTGGAAAAAATAAATTTATTAATGTTGATGAAAAAGTATCAGCTGGATTATTCTTCGGCATAATTTTAAACTCTCTTAAAATAAAAATTCAAAAATGTTATAGAGATACAAAAAAAATTTCTCTATTCTCTCTCTTATACCATGAAAAGAAATTTAATTTTGTAGGTTATTAGAAAGATCAATTTTGTCTAAATCAAATGGTTCAATCTCTTTGGTTCAACTTCAATTCTACTTGAAAACAATATGAATATTAAAATATAAGGATAATATTATGTAAGATTATAACAAGTGTCATCAAAGAAACAATATTAAATTTAAAATATATGTATTGATATTTTTCTAACCGATAATGTTAAGATAAGAAAAATATCCTACATTAGTATAATTTATGTGGGAATCTTCGCCATGATCCTTGATAATTTTTTGATTCACCATATACCCTTAATGTTTTCAAAATTCACCATATAATTCCTAAATATGTCATAAAATACTTGCCCTTAATGATTGACATGTGTTAGTTCCATCAACAATCAGGGGCGGATCCAGGATTCCGGACCAGGGGTAGCATAACTTTACATTACTAGAAATTCAAAAAAAAAGTTTGTAATTACTAAATTCCACAAATTCCCAATTTTAACATCATATGATATATCACTCCCAAATTTCCACAAATTCAACAACATGTATCACTCCCAAATTCCACAAATTCAAATATTCAATAACATACCATTCCCAACTTCACTAGCAATCAAAATTCACAACAATAGAAATTTCAGCCCAACTAACAATAAAAAATGACAACAATCAATCAAAATTGCAACCCAACTAACAATCATACTTCACACAATCACAACTAACCATCAAAATTCAGCCTAACATTCAAAATTCCAACTACACTAACCAGCACAATGGCAAATCTTCAATCGTTATTCGTTGGGCAAATAAGTTACCTGATCGGCGAACACTGACTTGAAGTCTTGAACAGTTGAACGGACTGTCGCCTGTCGGTCTGTCGGAAACTCGGAGTCTCGGGCTGACTTCAATCGTCGACGATTTACAGGACATAGCAAAACTGCCATTAGAGAAGAAAGAGAAAGAAAGGTAAGAGGGCAGGGGACTAAGAAAATTCAGGAATCACGAAATTTAGGTCTAGATTTATCTTCTAACAATCAAAGTTAAGAGGAGACTCAAATTTAGGGCTAGATTTATCTCAGATTACAATTTTCTACCATTTCATTATTATTATTCAACTCAAAATGAAACAGTTCAACAATCGATACAAAAATTACACCAATTCCATTATTCAACTCAAAGTCAACCAATTCTACATCAATCAACACTTCCCGTTGTACAATCTTCTTTCTCTAAACCCAAAATTCAACCAAATTAAACAAAAGGGAAAAAAAACCAAAAAAAAAAAATTTAATCAAGATTGAGAGGGGGTGAAAATAGGGGCAACAGAGAGTGTGATGAGGAGACAGAGAGAAAAAAGGGGTACCCACTTCCATAATCGCCATAGATTGAGAGGGGGTGAAAATAGGGTCGACCGATTTACATAGCAAAACTGCCATCAGAGAGCAAAGAGAAAGAATGTTAAGAGGGGACTAAGAAAATTCGAAAATCACGAAATTTAGGGCAAGATTTATCTTCTAACAATCAAAGTTAAGAGTTAAGAGGAGACTCAAATTTAGGGCTAGATTATCTCAGATTACAATTGAAGAAACATAAACTCACCATTTTCTCCGACGGCGACCACTAGTTGAAGTGTTGAACGGACATTCAACCGACGGCGACGAGGCAACGAGACGAGGCGACGACTGAGAGGAGGCGAAGTGCGATCTCCGAGAGAATGAGTTGGAGTCTTGGAGAGAGTGACTGAGTTTGAGAGAGTGAAAGCGTCAAATGAAACAGCGCTCAAGAAATTTTAGGTTTTGTGAATTTTTTTTTTTTTTTTTTTTTTAAAACAGGGGTAGCACGTGCTACCCCTTGTTACCACGTGGCTCCGCCACTGTCAACAATTATCATATTTCATATTCCACATTAACACTTTCTTTTATCCTACCTCTAACCATCAAGCCTCCTTCATACAGCCCACCATCTCAGACGATTTTGTGTGTACGTGCGTGCGCGCAGAATAGTGATCATAGATCACTTACAAGTAAAATACAAGAAATTAAGGACGAACTAACTGTCTCGTCAAAAAAAAAAAAAAAGGACGAACTAACTGTCTCGTCAAAAAAAAAAAAAAAAAAAGGACGAACTAACTGCCACGTCATTAACATTATTATCTAAATAGCACTAGCACTACTGGAGCATGCTAAATGATGGTATATCTTGTTTGTTTATTCAACACCACAAGTCGCCTACGTAAAATAATGACTCCATATGAAAGTTTGAGTATTGCCCTAATTTTTAACCAACATATATAATTTATATCCACAAAAAGTTTGCTAGGCCACCCAAGTGACACAAATTGTTTTGCATGGTCCACCCAAGTAAATTTTCACTTGTTAAGCAATGAGTGATATGTATATCGCTCTAAACCCCTTATTTTCCCTTGTATCTAATCATTTCTTTTTTATTTTACCCTTTTATAGATTTGTCTTGTTTGATTTGCACCTTTTTTTGGTACGGTTTTACTAGTTTTTCTTTAGATTGGTGTCTTTTTTCTACATTTTTAGGTATTCACATTGTTTTCTTAGTGTTCTTTGTAGGTTCTATTGAAATAGACATTTCATTTAACCTAAAGATTAGAATCTAGATGCACAAATGAGGAGTAGAGCATGAGTAATCTACTACCCTTTAAAAAGTGTGACTTGCGCTACTGTTCAAAGGAATAGTGATATGAGTGCAAGGATATAGGTGGGCTTGTGGACTAGAATAGAAGTAGACCATATACTGCGATTGTTGCCTTGGCTCAATCTCTTCCTATGCCATATATTCTCTCTCAGGACCCAGGGAGGAAAACATGTTCCCCTTTCTGCCACGCCTCTCACACGTGTTTCTTTAATCTTGCTCTTTTGTGGTATGGCTACCAATTTCCATGGCTACCTCATCATGTACGGACTCTAGACTTGAATATGGCAAAACCACGAACGTTGAGCAGATCTAATTCTTATGAAAACCCTGATATAGCTTTTTGCGAGGGAATTTAACGATCTGATGTAGTTTTGGTGTAGAATTGGATTTAATTCAACTAATTGTAACCAGAGTACTCACAGTTGTTGCAACCCCCGTAAAAATTCCAATCAATTAAACAACCTTCAACTTGGGACTTTGAAACTTGGAACTCTAAACAGACACACAAGCATACCTAATAAACAAACGCACTATGATAAACATGGAGGAACAGAATCCCAACAAGGGGGAACAAACTAACCCCATAGAAAGCACTACAACTAGGGGTGAAAGTTCGGTGTACGGTTTGGATTAGGGTCTAATCCAATCCGATCCGAACAAAATTTGAATTTTAATTTTCCAATCCGAATCCAAACCAATTAGAGTTTGAATTTGATCCAATCCAATCCGAATTTTCATATTCTAGATTGGACCCGATCCGAAAATCCGATTTTTTAAAACTCTAGTTTTTCGATGAAATAAATTAAGCACAACAGCAGCCTAGTAGATTTAGGAAATGAGAAATTAAGTGATGTTAGGGTTTTAGGGTAAGGGTTGAAGTGCTACGCCTACTGGGCTATGGACTAGGCTTTTTAAAAAAAAATCAGTTAAGAACTTCAGCCCAATCCAGATACATAATACAAGGCATATTACTATTCGGTTATATTGGATTTTTGGATCAAATTACCCTCAATCCAATCCAATCCGAAAATCAAATTTTTCAAAAAATCTCAATCCGAACACAGTTCGAATCCGATCCGAATTACTAATTCGGATTGGATTGAATTGGATTTTGGATTTTATCCGAATAACTTTCACCCCTAACTACAACCATCACAACGAATGGACGATTCTTGAAAGCCGGTAAACCAAACAAAAACCAGAAACTGATTAGAACACCCTAGAGAGCCCGACCAGCATGCCTTAGGAAGACAGGGATAGCTTGCCGGACGCCCGGGAGCGCCATGGCAAGCTCCCCGAAGGATCCTGATTGAAGAGTGAAAGAAGAGAGAGCGCGGAGAAAAAAAAAATTCAAAAGTAAACATTGAAAATTTGAGAAGCAATCCTTTCACGAAATAGTAACTTTATTGTTAAGCAATCTTACACAACACTGCCATTTAAATACTTACAAATTGTATGCAAATGTAAAATAAACTATCTCAAACTACCAATTCACATTTCATCAATTGCCAGATTTGGCATATGGCATTCCATTCTAACACCATATTTCAAGTTTCAACCAACTGAACATATCATATACTCCCTCCTTTTTTTAATACACTTCACTCTGGGAGAGAACCAAGAAAATTTTGAAAAAACACGAAAAACGTACAATCAAAGAATATCTAGTCTTGAAAAATGTCAAAAAGCATTTGACGTGATGTTTTTTGACATTTTTCAAGACTAGATATTCTAGATAAAAGAGAGAAAAATAGGATATGTGGGATGTTTTTGGATGGGTTATTAAAATGGGTGGTGGAATATATGAAGTAGAATAGTGTAAAAAGTTGACGTGATAGATTACCATATACAAAAAAGAGTAAAAATACGACGATTAAATAAAAACGGCCAAAAAAAGGAACACGTAACAAAAATAATAAAAAAAGACGTATATATTGTCCAGTATATATTGCACAACAAAGTCAGACGGTCAAGTGAAAAAAGAGTGTGTGAGTCAACATTATATAATTCTTCAGAGCTTACATAACCCAAGTCTCCAAACTACATTCAAGAATTTGATATATATTAAAAAAAAGGCATTGCTGCAACGATAAATTACACTTATCAGTCAACTCTATTTTTTTCTCTTTTACTTTTTTTTTTTTTGTTACCATTTTTTTTCTTGTTGATGCAATACAGAAATACACTCCCTCGAAGATGTGGCGAAAATCCCGTTTTAGTCTAAATCTCAATTCTCTCCTGATCCCAATTAAGGGTCCCCAGGTGCAAAGCAGCAGGTGCGAAGCAGCTTCTGTACAAGCAAGAAACGGTGTGGAGAGACCTGCTGCAAGGACTGCTCCGACCGCACGAACTACATCACATCCATAATTATACATCTCACACAACATGGGAATACGTGAATTCGGAACAATACTGCTGTGCTGCTGCTTGCTCCCGCATGACAAGATTGGAGCACAGTGCACCTGGAAAAGCATAACTTAACCCAGCAGTAAATTTTTTGAACTTACCGAAGCTGCTGGACTTCTATATACAAATGCTTCATCGCATGAAACTTCTGAATTCTGTGCCGTCGATCTCAGATTCATCCTGTTAGAAGAAATGAAAGCCAGAGAAACAAAAGAACAACATGATACAGTCACCAAATTTAACAACAAAGAAAATGAGGTCTAAAGCATGCCTTGTGATTGGCTTCTGCACAAATTTTGCAGTATTTGTAGTTCTACCTCGAGTTTCTATGGCCATGCCGCCAGCAGTATTTGACTACAAAACAGTGACAAGAGTAAGAAATGGACGTTAGATTGACCAACATGGAAAATATTCAAAGACATGTGACAATCTTAAACCCAAGATAGAAGCAGGCACATTTATGTTGCTGACCCTATCATTACATTCATAGCTAGAGAAAGTTGATGAGAGAACCTATAAATGCGAAATTAATTTTTGACCATTCTAGATATCATTTGGATTCCTAGGTATAAAGCTAATTCAGAACATCACACAAATCTATTAACGACAAATTCAACAGCTAAGCGAAGATCAATTCGACAAGATCCTTTCTCTCTTAAATGAAGCAACAGAAATAGAATCAGGCAGGGGGGGAGAGACATCAATATACCGAAGAACCCAGAAACGCTTGAAGGCAAAAGTAATTGGTTCACATCGCTGCAAAGCGTTCGTAGAGAGTGAAAACATAGACAAGTGACAGACAACAAAACCACATCGAAATAGTAAAAAATAATACAGTATAAGCAAGAGGGTATAATAAAAAGCTCAAACCTCTAGCTCTTCCGTAGATCCACCCTGGAAGACACCAGTCTCATTGAGGTAGTCATTGTCCGGAAGCAAACCAGGATCTTCCCCACATATATCATCCTGCAAAGACCCCTTTCCCTCACTAACTTCGAAACTTTATTATTCATTGTCATCTGCCACAGTTTCTTAACCCAAAGTCCTCATGACAGAATAACTCACCTCATGATTTAGAGTCTGAATGCCAGCACTGGGACCCAAATGGATACCATTTTCAACTCCCTTAATCTGCTCAGAATGAGTCATAACTTCATCAATATCCTCCTTTGCCGCCCTCTCTATAAGATCCTTTGCTCTTCGGAAAGATTTGGTCTCGAAATTCTCAAAGCTAGACATTTCTTCATCCTTTCTAACCAGACAAGCATCCTTAATTCGATTACAGATATCAAATGAAGCAAGAGTCTCCTGGCTGGAGACATCACTTGGCATTGCCTCCAGTGTACTTGCTTCAATTCCAACTACAGAGATACTATCCGCAGTATCCTGCTTTGCCAACAAAACAGTATCAGGAATGGCCTTGTCTAGCAGCGGATTGTGAGAGTTTAGACTTCTATCATCATCCAGCTGTCCAAATGACAACGCGTCTTGCGAGTGGCTAAGCAAATCAGCGGTATGGTTTGGCTTCACCAGTTCTCCATAGCTCAATGGTGATGGAGTGTAATATCTAGAACTGAACTCTGGAGAAAGAGTTTCCAGCCTTTGCGGACTGATAGATGCCCTCTTCTCAAGACGAGAAGGCGTCAGATTCCCCATCTCGGAATCTGTACGCCGCTTGAGCGATCTATCAGCAGACACACCGCTATCCCCTTCAGTGTCATCGCACATCTTTTCAGCCTGCTGACTCATGTGTCTACGAGGTCGTTTATAGCCTTCAGGAAACACATATGGCGGAAGCTGCTTTCTACGAACATGCGACACATACATATCCATGCCAGGTTTCCAATACATATACATATTTACCTCCTGCCTGAACTCATCAACAGTTCCCCGAATATCAAATTGCTGACCTTCTTTGACTTTCACCCCTTGTTTCCTTTGCAAACCCATAAAGAAAGCGCTATGGGCACACTGCTTAGATGTGTCTACAAACTCATATGGGTAAGGATGGCACTGCAACATCCCAAATGTATCTCTCTCTATCTGTAGATTACAAACAATAATAACAAAAATAAAAGATTATTACTATCTGCCAGCTACAAGCTACTGCTTGTCTAACTCTTTAAAATGAGAAGTAAAACCAAAGGATACCATGTGCTAATTAAAGGACCAGTCTATAAACATCTAGTACCTTCAAAGTAAGCTGGCGAAGACGAGATTCTACCCAACCTTTCCAAGCCAGTAAATCATCTGCATCTTCTGCAACAATATCTACTTGCAAGTAATTTTTATACAACTCAAAGAAAAGATATGGTTCAAAAAGGGTACTCCATTGGGCCTTGTTCAGCTCAATCTCCTGGACACAAACAAAACCCACAACAAAAACCAATTGTTAACAAGTAATAAAAGAGATAGATGATGAGAGCAAAAAAATCACAGTTATGTCCTTACCTGGCAAATTTTATTACCGTGGTCAAACTGCTCCATCATAACACGGAGTGTACTTGTAGAGACATTGTAGCTAGAGTTCATGCACGGGTATGCAGGGGTAATAATCGGCATATGGTGTGTCCGATCCCGTGGATTTTTACGAGGATCCCACACAGGGAAACCAAGATCCTCCTCTTCAATTGAACACAGCATTACAGGATTTGGCCAACGCCATTGTGTATAAACTCTAAAAAATCGAGAAAGCAACATGCTAGGAATAGCATTTGGGTAAAGTTGGCATACTCTAGCAACTAAGAGAGCCCAGTTCACACCACCGAGAAATCCAGTCACCTACATTCGGAAGGAGATGAGAATCAACACACCACACAAGAAATTTTTAAATTATGAGCAACACACATCTTACATTAGAGTACACGCCCCGTCGCTTAGCCCAAAACTTGAGACATCTTAGTGTTGTCCTGAAGTGCTATAGCAGTTGCAGAAAAGTCAAGATGGATCATCAAATATAGTAGAATAAAGTTGGCCAAAAGAAGAAAAGGCTAAAGATACATGAAGCATTCACCTCAACATTAGGAACCAGCTTAAGAATTTGGTCTGCAACTCGACATCCATTCAAACTACGTACTGTTTGTTCATCAACATTGTGAAGAATGGAGCCCTGTGATATATCCAAATCCTGAAACAACTTTGCATTAGTAGAAGAGTAAAGCAACCACCAACAAAATATGAAAGCTTTTACATGATGTAATTAGAAAAATGATTCTACCACAATTTATGTCGGTCACAATCGTAAAGGAGGGCATATTCTAGTGACTAACACATAAATGAAGCAGACAGACAACAAAGTCATGTATCTATAACAGATATCGCATTAGCACACTGCTTCTCAAAATAAACCAACATAAAAGATAATTGGACCTGTTTTAGGACCTCAAAATCTCCAACTAGTATGACATATAACGTATATACTGTATTTAAGCATGACGGTAACAGAAGTCCAAAAAAACCTGCAAAAGGTTTCCACCACTCATATGCCACCTTCTGCTAGTGAATTCATACGGGTTATTAGAGCTGATGCATTATACCTTTGAGAGTGAATGAAATGATACATGTAGGTAAACAGAAAAAGTCCTCAACACATGACAAACAGCCAAAACAATGGGGTATAAGACCACCATGAGTCCATGACACACTATGCAATGTGACATTTTGTTCAAAGTAAGTCTCCAAGCAACAAGATCTACTCATTTATTTGCTTGGCAATAGATCATGAATGATGCCAGTAAGCACAGGAAATTGAAACCACAAGCCACATAATTCAAAATAAAACAATTATGGGAAAAATAATATGTACAGCAACTCACTCCCCGATAATTTTATGTCATGTATACAAAACTCCAATCCCCTCAACCACATGAGAAGGGAAAATCAAAAGATGAAGTAAAGATAGTAACTCAGCCAAATGACATAATATAGATGAGAAAATTATTTCTTTTTGGACAGCCTACTCAAGAATAACAAGCAAGGAAAAACAAAGTAGAAACTATACACAATTCTGGATCATAGAACCAAAAAGGGTAAACAAACAAGTAAAGACAGCTGTACTGATCAATAATTCAAAACAAAGATGGCAATGCATGTTGCTTACATCAGGAACAAGCAGCATTGACACACTTGCATAGAGTAGGTCGACAGAAACTCCTTGAAATTTGAATTTCATCACAGGAACATGAGCATCTGGGACTGGCTGAAGCTCGGCAACTTCTTCAATTTCAGCCAGAATGTCATGCAATACTATAAAGAAATCTTCCTGGATGACGAAACATCAAAAACTTGAGTGTCTCTTATATGTGTCTTAAAGAACATCATCTAACAGAAAATGTAGGAACAAATTGAACTGCATTTTTGGGATGACAATTTCTCAACCAAGACCGCTATAACTTACATCACGATTTACATAAGAAGGCCCAACACACAAGGTATCAATGTCAGCCCCAGGTCCATGTACCTGTCATAAGTCACAAGTCTTATTATAATACTTGTCATCACAGTACATACAAAAAATTCCTGTCACCAGAATATATTTTTTGAAAGAAGTCCCAAAGGACACTATACTGTCACCAGAATATATGATTTTTATTGCTTTCTGAATCGAAAACTCTCCCTCAGAAAAAGCATGCACATAACCATGGAAAAGGTACAGAATGGTATACCAGGGTAAGGAAAGCAACCTAATTAAAATATCTGACTCACTCTTATTTTTGCTGTCCAGCTGCAGCAAAGAAAGTTGTTGTCAATGATGTTCTCAGATTGCACATATTCATTGCATTTCATAAGGTGGTCATGAAATCAAGTACCACCTGAACTAAATGCAACACGGGGGGACGCACAAAAACCAAGGAGAGGGGAGATAGAGAGAAAAAGAGGATACCATGTGATGAAGAAAGAGATAGACATAATCCGATGCCAAATAAAGTAATGTTGCATTCATTTTGAAACTTCCGTAATCGGTGAGAATTACATTCATTTTAAATTGGAGCGAGTATTGGTTTCCATCACTTCCTAGTCTCCAGTGACCAATTTGGTCTTTATAGGACACTCCGTGACCGACTACCCACAAATTTATGACCAATTGATCACTACAAAGGTGGTCTTCATCCCATTGCTTTATACCCAATTCTACCAGAATTTCTCTCTCCTCTAGTAACTACCTTTCACTATCCCCACCCATATTCCACAACCCACGTGTCTTGGTTCTTCTTCCATCACCACAAGATGACCATGGGCAACTCTAAGAATTGGTCACCAACAGCTTACATCTTTATATCTACTCTCTCATCAATAATATTACTTTGTTATTCACTCTCTCATAACCATCCCGAAGGCCATGAATATTTTCACTTTCATGGATGTGATTGAGCTTTAAGAGAATCAAACAATCCTTTCTCACCACAAATTGCAAACCAAGTCCCACAAAAAATAGGCTTATTCTTCATGGAATGTTGGATCTAGCATTTCATAGATCCAGGTAGCTGCCTTCTGTGGATTATCTAATGTTCCAATCTTAGTTCTAAAAGGCGCAAGGCGCACCGAGGCGCAAAGCGCAAGGCGAAAGGAGGCGGGAGTCGCAATTCGGTTTTTAAATACCCCCGACAAATTAAAAAATTCACCATATACCCTCAATGTTCCAAAAATTCACCATATGCACTTGAGTTTTAGAAAACGTTCACCAAATGCCCTTTTTCTAACTTCCGATAACTCACCGTTAGCTTTATTTACGATTTTGCCATCATTAAGCCCTAACCCTAATTCTAATCTAGCCCTAACCCTAATCTAACCCTAACCCTAATCCCTAACCCTAATCTAAACCCTAATCTAACCCACCCCCTCCACCCCAGCCCAACCACCCCAGCAGCCCCCCCCCCCCACCCCCCGCAGCCCCCCCCTCCCTCCCCCCACCCCAGCCCCTCCCCACGGCCCAACAACCCCGTCGCGAGCCTAGAACCCCCTCCCACTCCACCGCCGCATTTCCCCGGCCCCTCCCTTGAAGATCGACGTGCGCATCCCACACGAGCATCCGGGCATCCCGCAACCACCTCGCCCTTGAAGATCGCCTTGAAGATCCGCCGAATCTGGGTAGAATTCGAAACCCACCCCCACCCCTCCCCGTAGAATTCGAAACCCCTAAACCCGAATACGGGTTCTTGAGTTCGAACATCCACCGTCGATTTCCCGCCCTCCCCCTCCCCTTCCCCGCTGAATCCGGGTAGAATTCGAGATCAACCCCCACCCCTCCCCGTAGAATTCGAAAACCTCTCCGCCGGAATGAAATGGGCTCGATTTCGAGCGTGACTCGATTTCTAGCCGGAATGAACCTGGGGGCTGCGATGGGAGGGGGGGGGGAGGGGGGGGGGTTGCGACGGGGGAGGGGGAGGGGGAGGGGGGGGGGGCCGGTGTAGGGGAGGGGGAGGGATGGGGCTGCTACGGGGGGGGGAGGGGAGGGGGGGGGGAGGGGGTGGGTGCTGGGCTTACGGTTGGGGAGGGGGCTGGGCTTAGGGTTAAGGATTAGGGTTTAGATTTTAGGGTTAGGATTTAGATTAGGGTTTAGATTTTAGGGTTAGGGCTTAATGATGGCAAAATCGTAAATAAAGCTAACGGTGAGTTAACGGAAGTTAGAAAAAGGGCATTTGGTGAACGTTTTCGAAAACTCAAGGGAATATGGTGAATTTTTGGAACATTGAGTGTATATGGTGAATTTTTTAATTTGTCGGGGGTATTTGGTGAAAAAACCGTAGAAAATTTAAGTAGTTGTACTGCAAAAATAATGCCTACTAATTGCAAAATTAGCTACTGTAATATAATTTATTGAAAATTAAGCTACCTGTTGTAATTAGAACTTAATTGTAAATATTTTTATTAAAAAAATCTGACTAGAGGCTAAGGAGAACAAAAGCAGAACATAAGAAGGAAAGGTGAGGGGACGAAAAAAGAAAAAGGAAAAACAGAGAAAAGAAACAAGAAAAAAGAAAAAAAAAACAGGAAAAGAAATATATCACGTGACTGCTGGTAAATGGGCCTACCTACCACCTACTTCTCACAACAACGATACATAAGAAATAGTTGGAGAATTAGGGTTTTCCTCAAACGGAGGAAAAACAGAGGCAGAGAAAAGGAAAAAAAAAAGAGAAGAGGAGACGAAGAAGAAGAGAAGACGAAGGAGAGAAGAAGAGAACAAGCGACGGAAGCATAGGCGTCGGCGACCACCAGCAACAAGCGACATCACCGGAGACAGTCGGCCACCAGCACAACGAGCAGAGGATGTCGAGCAATGACAGTTCTACTATTTTAGGGTTCGTTTCCACAGAGCAAAGGCAGAGATGTCAAACAAAAACGTGATAAAAAAATTTTAAAAAAAAGAGGGGGTGCCCCACGCGTGCATCCTTCCCAAAAGCGAGCGCCTCTTGCGCCTAACGCCTCCTGAAAAGGCGCAGAAAGCGCGCGCCTCATCGCGCCTCCAGTTGCTCGTCTCACCTGAACAGTTGGAGGCGTTTTCCTCGTCGCCTGGACTCGCCTTGCGCATAGGCGCGCCCAAGGCGCGCTTTTTAAAACTAAGGTTCCAATACAACATAGGTGGAAGGCAGTAACACTATACTGCTTTCATACCTTGGCAAAAATTAAAAACAGAAAAAAAAAAAAAAAAAAAAAAAAAAAATAGGCTCTAAAGTGAAATCCACCTTGTACACTACACCTGTTGCCACTCCCAGTGGGTTGAACTACAATACATAGACTTCCTAGAAAATAAAAACCTGGTCTTGTAGACTTGTACTCACTCGAGCAAACTAAATTTTCAGCTTAGAGGAGATTCAATGCTCCAATAGCTGCATACATGTGTCCTCCATGGAGGCTTTAGTACATTTCCACTAAGGCTATCAAGACACCAAAGAAATCATCCACTTCTACCTAGGTTCAGCACAAGTTGTGTGCTACATAGAAGATAATGATGCTGACAAAGGTAAGCACCAGTTCAAGCTACCAAAAGTTATCATCTATGACCCTCGTTCATGCAGTAACAAAAAGAAGAAGCACAAAATGAGAATGAAGACCATGAACAAAACTTGTCCAAAAATCTACTTCTGATTTCTGAATAACTGAGAGAAGATGGGTGAAAATCTTTGCCCCAAAATAAATAATTTACTAGGGATGAAGAAAAAAGAAAGCACACTTTTCTACCTCATTCTAGGTAAACCGAAAACGAGACACACTAGATTATTCAGAGCTCAAATTCAGGCCAGCAACAATTCTAATAGACAGTAAATGAGTACTGCAGAGTTATATGGTCAACCACGTGTTCGCTTTAAATTTCAACATTCGCCAAGAGCCAGAGGATAGAAGAGACACAAGCAAGACAAAACAGTGGGAAAATAACATATGTCACACGAGGGCAGACACAACAATAGGTTTAAAACTGAAGACTCCAAGGTAAGAAAAGAGAGACTATTTAAACCATTTAAAAAAAGGTTATAGAAAATGGTAGGCAACTGGATGAACACTAACCCCCACAATGTCAAGCAAACATAACCTTGAAAACCATATAAAGGTGATACTGTGAACTGTGAAGTAATTAGTAGAATTTTTGTCTACATAACCCAAAGTTTACTCCCATCTATTATTGACATGGAGAATAAGTAAGAAAAATGGACAAGAAACAGATCTGACGAAGAAAACAATCCTTAAGATTTTTCAGTAAATCAGTAACGAGCATGAGAAAGAAGTGATGAACTCATTTTTAAAAAAATTAATCCCTTCAATATCCATGACAACTTGATTCACCATTGAGCTCACTCAATCCAGCTCACATAAGTTTTCTAAATCATCCAACATAATTCCATCTGTCACCGTACTAAAAGACGCAACCTCTAATTATGCACTCTACTTGCTGCTTCAAATTTTTACAGAGCATTGAAATATAGCTGCTACACCAAAACTAGGCGCAAAGAACCAACCAGTTTTAAGATTAGCTTCTATGGAATCTCAATGCATAGGAAAGTAACACGCATAATTAGGAACAAGGAACAGCAATAAAACAAAAATATCTACCTACTTTCCTTTTCAAACAGTTCGTATTAGCAAAACCACCAACCTACTCACAAAACAAAATAACTGAAGATGACCAGAAACCTCCGCCGGAAAATCTTGCCTGCATCCCATTACTCAGCTACCAGACCAAACAACTCGCCACACCCTCCTCAACAAAAGCCCCAACAGTTGACGTTTCGATTCCGTAACTTACATCTTCAATTCCAGATCAAAAATTTACCATTTGAACCTTAGGTCTAAACCTTCTGCATTCCTCCTTCCAATTAATCCTTCAACCACAGATAGAAGATGTCATTTAAGCATTTAATTCACTAATTTAGTTGATCTAACTCGCAAACCACATCGATTTGGAATGAAAATAAACTGTGAATTGGAGCGAGCGAGTAAAATCGAAGTTCGCAGGGTACCCGACGAATTATGTGACTCTGTCACAAACCTTTATCAGCAAGAATATGAGAAGTTCCCACTTAATAGCTCTTGAAGATGAAATGGTTGTAATCCACATGGCAACTTGTCTCCATCCACATTAAACACAAAATTTCCTAATCTCCTCCAAGCCAACCAGTCTCCCACAAGATTTGACCATTGTAATTGCACTTAAAAAGCTAACACAATGTATAAAGGCTTCTCTAGATGGTGAGTTCCTAATGGCCTATTTGGTCTCAACAATTATTATATACAGATACCAAATGTCGAACCAGTCCTTATCAAGTGAACCTAATAACGATATTTCCTCCTTCGAAGAGTTGTCCTCTACCATTAGCACCTAGACACAATAATCAACCTTAAAATACTCATCCACTCCCATCTTCTATCATCTCGTTGTCCTAATAATCTAATATAGTAATATACCAGGTTTCCTCGAAACGATTTCGAAACAGTAAACTGCATAGATTCTCTTTTAGCACACCCACACAAACAATCATCACTTCATCAACAACAGCATCTACGGGCAATTTGTGACAAGGTCAAGAAACAGAACATGGTGCCCTTGCCCCTAATCAATCAACAAACAACGGTGGTTGTTTCTGAAAGATAGAAAGTGAAATCAATATTTTGTAGAATATTAGAGAAGTAACAAAGAGGACTTCGAAAAAACTTTCTTACTTAATCTATCTAACAAATTCTTAATAGAACTCTGTTCTTTATAATCAATGGAATCATAATATGCATCCCCTACACCCCACCCCACCCCCTCTTCTTTGGATAAGAAGACTCCATTAATGTTTGAGATGGCTATTACGCAGGGTTAATTTGGGAAAGAGTGGTGCCATAGCCCATTGGGGCAGCATTCCACAAATTTTTGAGATTAAAAGATAATAAAAGGCGTTGCCTATGTTAAAAGCTTGACCAACACGTGTAATAAGAATATTGCGTGAGTCAAAATGAGAAGTCCAGTGCAGACGGAAAGAAGAAACACAGGCACACCCAAATAAACTCCAAAATAAAATAAAAAATAACATCGTGAATTCCTCATAGTAATCTGAGGATTACTTGCTCCTAGAGAAATATATGAATATATTGTACAATTTTTTTGTAGAGTGAGCTAGGCAATGAAAGATGACCCTTTTCCTCTTTACATGGAATCAATTAACATATGTACCGCTCTAAAAAGAAACAGAAAAAAAAAGAACTCAGCAAATCTCTTGCCACGACACAGAATTAATAATTTGAAAAGAACATACACATTAATGCTGACTTACCCCTAGTCTATAAGATCCAAAAGTAAATATGAGAGCATTCGCGTCTTCCACCATTTGATCTGTGTAACCTCTTTGGCGAGTCAGTTGCTTTACCCACCCTTTCACGATCTACATCACAAGTTACAACAATTATTCATTTGTTTGCTCTTGAATAATCATATATACATGTACATTCCAAATTGAAAAAAGCAAGTAAAGCAGCAAAACGGGAATTTTTCGGCATCCAGTTGCTAATTTGAAGAATAATGCTTAGCCTATACCATGAGATATGTGATGATTATTGTTGCCAACCATTCCCCACCCTATAAGGTCCTATAGAACAAGACCGCCATGAACTCAGCCTAGAGAAATGATAATTTACCAGACTCATAATCTAAATCTTTAACAACAGTTTAAAAAGAAGTAACTAAAATTTTACACTCTTGAAACTTCAAAGTATTTCTATAAATATAGAAACAAATTAGAGAAGCCATTATGATGAAGAAAACTAACTTTACATCGAATTCTCCAGATAACCAAGTGAACTAAACTGTACAATGCAATGTAAGCAAAGACAGAAGTCAGTATAAACCTAGACCCATTTCCCAAAGAGGTAATAAAGAGGCTTTTAAAACAGTGCAGGTGGTTTTATGTCAGAATCCCTAGCAATGAAGCAAACTTCAAAAGGGAGCAAGAGGCTGCAAAAAGAAACAGAAGCTAGGTAACTTGCTAAAAAAAAGGTGAAAAACAAGAGATCAAAAGAACAATCAAGCCTAGCAATCTGGTAAAAGGCTATCTGAGATTTTCATCATCCAACCAAACAATATCTACAAAAAGGATTTCAAAATAGACCATTAAGTTGGTTGACTGCTTCAACATCACCAATCACCTCTTGCTAGTTCAACACAACTGGTGAGCCCACAATATGCTTCTGGGAGAGAAGCCAGTTGTTACCAAGTTTCCTGGAGAGAACCGAGGGTTGGAGAAAAGAGAGAACAGGATGAGTTGTGAAATGGAACGGCTACTACCCCTAGGTTTCCTCTTCTTTTGTGCTCAAAGCTCTATTCATCAAGGAATAGCATATGGAACTTTTACAGGCCACGTGTCTACTTTATGCTTGTCTTTCCTGATAGCTTGTACCCTTTTAATGGTGTACTACAAGCACTCATCTGTTATTTTGATAAAAATGCACTTCAACTTGTATATGTTGTAGGCTTGTAGCCGTCATCCCATTAATTTATGCCTAACGGGTGTGTATATCGTACCAGATTCACCAAAGGTGTTCATGTACCTCATATCGAATCGAATTACATAAAAGCAACGAAAGGCCTTTTGCCATTTGGGAAAACTGCTTGTAATAACACATAAAGTGAGCGCAGCACACATTGCTAACCTCTCTAACTCGGCCGATTCCGATCATTAAGAACTACTGAATCCTTTTAGTGATACACATACACCCTGTATCCACTACATTTGAGCACCATATTCCCTTTTAGTGATGCACGGGGAAAAAAACTCAAAGCTACGTCATCTATCTAATTACAATGTTCCACTCACTATCCTAACTAGTTCAACTCCTCAAACAGACTTATTTAATAAACTTCTCACATGCACAAAAACCCAGATCACTTTAGACAAAGGTGTGTCACTTAATTAAGAAATCCTTGCCTAAAAATAACACTTTTCATAATAAATGAGCCTTAATAAACAACTAGTTCAAAATAATCACCATTAATAATAAGTGGAAGTGCAACATTTAACATATCTAGAAGTTTCAAGATAAATGCAACATTACTCTATTTGACATTAAGTTCTCTCTATCTCTCTCTTCATCGCATGGGTCCCTCTTTTTATTTCTCTCTATATCTCTCCTCTCCTTTGTTCTTGTGCCTCCCCCATGTTGCATTTATTTCATGACAGAGGAAGTATTTGTTACTCCGGTAGGAAAGAGTTAGAGCAACAAAGATCCTACGAGTATAACTAGGACGATTCCAATGTCAACAGTTTCAATAGATTCAAAAATATTCAATGAGCAACTATTCGTCACGTTATAGAGCACCTGACTTACTGATAGTGCACACCACAAGCTGCATTCCTTCAAACTATGGATTTTCGCATTCTCATCATAAATAAAACGGAATATATTCTCACTTTTTCAGAACCTTGTCATTTTCTCCACTAACATTTTTCTTTCACTCAACTACTGAATTCCCAAATTCTAGTAATAGACATAAACAAATTACCTTCTACTTTATGTTTCAAGCTACAGTGTCTAATTTTATTTATTGTAACTTCTACGCTAATGGCCAAGAATCAAGCCAGTTTCTCTAACACGTAACTAAGTTGAAGGAAAATAATAACAAAAGCAGGAGACAAGTGAGTATCTTTCTAACTTTTACACACTACCCAAAATCTAACACCACATACTAATCTACACTAACATCAACCAAGCATAGATTATAGATTTCATGTATCGAATAATGTTTCTACCTCAAAAGCAGGGGTCTTACATTCCAAAGTTCAGGTCCAGAAGATCACAAAAAATGCCATATTTGTGCTCGGGCTTTGACCATTAATGTACATCAAAATCAAAATACATTGCTAGAAAGACATTCACAAATATTAATAGTACAAAAAATACTTTATGATATAACTAATCAATATTACTGTAATATAAATTCACATACACTGAAAGTAATAAATAGTCAAAATTGGACCTTGAAAAACAGAAATAATACTCAATTTGGATCAGAAGAAACAATCATCTCTACAATTACCTCACGAATTCGATTAAGAACCTCTTCTCGCTTCTCACCTTCTTCCTCACTCTCATAAAGCCCCGAATCAATCAAAAACTACAAACACAAACAATCAAACAAAAAACCCCAATTAAACAACAAAAGAATCAATCATTCCCAAAAACACAAAATTCAATTAAAAAAATCACCTTTCCCAACTCAGCATTACGCATAAGATCAGCCTCAGTAGGACCCGCAAGTGAAATCGGCTTATTAATTCCATGTTTTTTCGCCACCGAAGAAGAAGAAGAAGAGCTACTATTATTAAGCAGCTGCTCAGAACCCCCAACCATTGAAATACCAAAAAAAATTCACAATCAAAAACCCTAACCCTAACCCTAATTTATCCAAATAATTCAGCTAAAGTTGAAATTTTTCTTAAGAACAAATTAAAAAAAAAAGCTCATTGTCTTGCGAAATTGAGCATCCTCCCTCCCCAGAAATAGGGAGAGAAGAAAAAATCGAAGATCAGGGAAAAAAAGAGCAGTTAAGAGGGTAGTAAGAAACAAGATTTGCCAAAAATGGAAGGGGTTTTTTTTGTGGGGGGGGGGAGAGGAAAAGACAGGAGAGAGAAAGAGAGATCTAAGAGTAGGAGGAGAAGAATCTGGGGAAGGGAAAAAGAAGGTGAAGACTGAAGAGAGACAGAGGGGGGAGTTTGGTAAGAGTGGTTTAGGACTATCCCCGGAGAGCACGTTGGAAGTGTAGAAAATGACAAGGGCTGGTATATTAGCTAGGGTAAAAAAAATCAACCTCATTCTTAACTTTCCCTAATAATAAATCAACCAAAGCACCGACCTTCACTTTCCCAAAAAAAACTAGGGTAAAAAAAATTACCAAGGTTACAAGGTGTGAAGTAATGGCAAAGTTGCATGTATGTCTAAACCTCAATTATTAACTAAGGCTTGTAAAAGTTGACCTAATTCAATAATCTGACCTAAACCTAACTTGAAATTTTTGGGTTTGGCCTTTGGGTTGAGATTTTCGTCCCGAAATTAAAAACGATCGACCCAACTCGACTGAAACTTTAATGGGTCATGTTCAAGTTGACTTTTTGAATCCGAAAGTAACTTGAAATTGACCCAATTTTTATAACCTAGGTGACCTATTTTACAAACTCTAAAATTGGATTCGGCCTCTCGCGTCTGGGCCAAGCCCGTTTTAACCCAATTTTTACGCAGCTTATAACCTAGGTGAAGAACCCTAAAAGTTCTTCTCACCTTTTTAGTTTTCACGTAGCTCCTCAAGTTCTGACCTTTTCACCTTTTCACTCTAAATCAGTTATCACCTAAATCAGTTCTTCTCAATCTCAACTATTCTTCTCCTCCATTTCTTCAATCTTCATTCACTTATAAGTTCTTCATTCAATGTATGCCTTTTTTTTGTCAGAATTCTTTTTTTTTTGCTATAATTCTTTGTTTTTTTTGCTTTATTGAGTTTCATCTCTATTTTTGCTTGATTTAATCTTTTGATTTATGGGTTTCTATTATCTTCTATGTTGAAAACTTGTTGTTTACTACTTTTAGGGTTCTTTATGTTTGATTTGAGTTGCTGAATTACTTCCTTTTTTTATGCATCTTAATGTAGCAAAAATAAATCCTCAAATGCAAGATCAATGTGGGAAAGTCATGGCTCTCAAAGTTAAAGATACTCTAAATCTACCTGTCTGTTGAGGCTGCCATGGGTAGTATCCAAACTTGAAGATCCCAATGACTTGTATTTCATTTTTGTTAGAGAACTCTGGTTGGATTTTAACTTAGGTCGTATTGGGTTGGTTTCGGGTCGACCTGTCAGGTTGGGTTATAAATTTTGACCTGAAATTAAATCAGGTCGGGTTTGAGTTAGGGGTAATTGACCCGAAATATAAGTCAGATCGACCTGAACCTGTCCCAACCCGACCTGATTGCCTACCCTTAATACTAATGGTCTTTTGGTCTAGTATCTGCAAGTCGGGTGTTTGGAAGTAGGGAGAAAGGTAAAGGGATCCCTGTCCACAAACACCATAGTTGGGAAGATTCGGTCTTGTGACTTTAAGGTTACTAGGTGAATCTCCAACCAACTAACTACAACAAGTTTAGTCTTTTTATTTTGAAAAAATTATTGATAACTACTTTTTATGTACATTTTTATTCAAATGATTATATTTTATGATAAAAATTATAAAAATAGCAACCTTTTGTGTAGTGGAACCTAATAAATCATTATTCGGTTTTTCACTAGGTTCCCCACGAGTTTTCAAAAGTCATTTGTATACCCTCAATTTTACGCAAATGACATAGCATGCCATTAATTACTGACGGTGTTAGACTCTGTTAGTCATTATCCCCTAATTAAAAACTTAATTAAACCTAATTAACCTAAATAATTCACCCTAATTAAACCCTTCCTCCATAACCGCCCACCATTAACCTTATCTCCATCCACCAAATTTACGACCCCCACCACCTCCATCACCTTCCACTTCAACCACCTCACCAGCCACCCAAAAACCTCCCTTGCTCTTTCTCGGTCTCCTACTTTGCACCACCACCAAGCCCCTTCAAATCCACCGTGCGACTTCCACTCTTCGGCCACCAACGCCCCCTTGTAGGCCACCTTTCAGGCAAACCAAGCCCTTCAGAACCTCCCTTCCTCTTCCTCTTTCTCACTCGCACACACACACTCTCTCTATCTATCTCTATCTCTCTCCTTCTACTTCAATCGTGTTCACAATCACACCCTGCAACTTCCACCAACAATGGAAGAAGAAGATGGAGAACCACCTAGTCTCTTCAGAACCCTAATCTCGCATTGTCTCTACTTCAGACCATTGTGGTTAATGGCGAAAACGTCAAGAATTTCATTTACTCCACCAACTGCTCTTCTCACATGGCTTTCTTCCCTCGATCTCTTCCAATTCGAGAATTCCACTTCCATTTTGGTCGAATTTGATGTCGATTTTGGTTTAAGTGAAGTTTATAGAGGGAAACAAGAGAGAGAGAGAGAGAGAGAGGAGAGTGTACCCCCAATCTTAATTTTGAGGGAAAAAAAGGACGACGAGGGAGGAATTTAGTCGATTCATAATGGAGCGAGAGAGAGTGTGTAACACCCTAATAATTCTCTCTTTTCTAAAATACCTTTTATATATAAATAATAGAGAATTATCAAAGTATTATCGCCCGTGTGATAACGTATCGGCTTATTCAGAATTTTGCAGCGGAAAACAATAATAATAAACTTTATAAATAAAACTTAGTCAACCATAAAGTCAACTCCAACAAAACCAAAGTCAACCTTAAGCCAAATTAAACCAACTATAAACTGTATAATTCAAAAGTACAATGCATAACTACACAAGCTCTCCAAATCCCGATCCCAATAATGCACCATCTTCGAACCTGTTAGATGGACTATGCACTATTGATCCCTAGAGACTACTCACCAAAATGGGTCATCACATGATCAATAAGGCAAAGTCATGATCAACACATACAAACAAAGCACGTAATCAGCAAAGCTGAGTACTACATAATAATACATAAACATTTCTAACATGATACTAATAAATGATAAGCAGGGATAAATAATAACATAACAATCTAACAATCTGCAGATAACTTTTACTGAACTACACTTTAACCATCTTTTTAATACTTTAATGGAATAGTTACTGGACCGAGTTGTCTAACTAAAAACCAGTCTTCACCTAGGAAGACGAAATACGGGCGTGACTCCGTATTCCATAATGACCTGCGATATCGAGGAACCTTTGAATAAAAATAAATAGGAACGGTGATAAATCCAATTCCCCGAAAAAGCCATGGCACGCTCACCATGTACCCTAACTCCTGATTGTCCAACTTCAGACGTGCACCAGTCTAAAGTTTATTACTATCCAAGTTACACTTTACGTGATTTACAATTTATTACTTGTTATGACACACAAGTAATACAGAAATATCAAATCAAACATTCACAACTGAACTTCTTTTTATCTTAGGATTTAATAAGTGATCACACAACTTACAAATCCAAGAGTACTTCCTTTTATTCCAATCTTTCTTATTTGTTGAACCTATCCAACAACCAACTTACCTTTCATAGGCATAAATTATCAACTTACCAAATAAGGCCCACAGTCCTCATAAAGTAGTGAAAATAATAATATAAGGGAACACATGATTCAACTGAATAAATATATTAATTCCACCATGTGAATTAATAAATAAAGTTCCCAACCAACATGCTTGCATCAATATTCCATACAAACATGATATTCAACTCATAAATAATTCTTAAAATCAACATGTTCGCACACAGGCATAAAACATGTAAAAATCCAATCATAATAGAAATCATATATGAACTCACAAAAGTTTCTATACATGATACTACATAACTTTTCTTTCCTAAAATCATGATACTACATCAAACAACACATAGGTATGTACGTACCTTGTGTAGACAAATTGGTAGGCCACCTTTAATCACCTTAAAAATCGCCTAAAGAGTAATCTCCGCCTAAAACAACCAATAGAACTTAAAATCAATACTCCAAATAAATTCCAGCAACTTTAAAATACTTTAAATCCCCTTTAAAAATGTTTAAAAGTTGTTTTTATCATTAAAAACTCAATTACTTATATTACCTAGCATAGTACTACTATACTAGTCAATAAAATCCATAAAACTCCATTAATAACAACCTTTCTAAAATTCCAGCAACTTATGAATTATTAAAACCTCCTTTAAACATACTTAAACATGCTTAAAGTCATAAGTTAAATCAATTTCATAGTTTATAACATGCTACTATGATTTTCCAATCTTTAACACCCTAAAAATTCATGCTTTGGATAATTAAAACTCAATCTAAATATAATAATCAAATCTGAAATTTTATTCTTTCAATACATAATTTATATAATCATAGATTCATCATTAAAATAGTAAATTAAAGCCTCTAATCATAATTAGTACTAAAACAAAACATAAAAACATAATCTTTAATCAAAACTTGAGGAGGAAGAAAAGAATTAAACCAACACAAAGAAGAGAACAAGGAGGAAAAGGCGCCGGCAGCACCAAGGCAGCGGTGGTAGCAAGTCGGCGGCGGTGGTGATTGGTGTTGCGACTTTTCTTGGCGAAGAAGAAAGTGTTTCTTGGAAGAGAAGAAAGAAAACCGAGAGGAAGAAAACAAGGAGGGGTGCCGGTTTTGAGGAGTGAGGAGAGAGAAAATAATGTGTGGGTAAAATATTTGGGGTTCAAGGTATTTATATGGGTGTTTCCCCTGTGGGCTTAGAAAAAGGCAATTGGGCTTCAAATAGAGTTTGATGATAATAAGGAATGATGATTGAACTCCTAACATTACTAGAATTAGTATTTGGGTTCCTCAAGCCCACTTAAACTCCTTTTTCAAATCCAAATAGATATTTAAAACATTTCAAGTATTTCAAAGCATGACCTTAATAAATATTTGACTTGGATAGAATATTAAAACAATTTCTTTGACTTTTAAATAGTCAACCTTTGAAATATAAAATCATTAAATGCTAAAATATATTAAAATATAAATAACTATATATTAAAATATTCTTATAAAATTTATAAAAATACGGGGGATTACAGACGAAAACTCAAACATTTTCAAAAGTTTTTCAACTCAACTCCTATTGGAGAAATACTTGTGCCACTCATGTGCACTCTTCTGCCAACTTACAATCACTTGTGTTACTTATGAACACATTTTCTTATGCGGAGAATCTATTTATTTTGCACCAACATGTGCAAATCGCCAAAATAAGCATAAAAATGCATAAAAATACCATAAAAATAGGTAAAAAGCGCGAAATTCTATCGCATTCTACCCCCCTTAAAGAAAACGAGTTACGCCCTCGTAACTCACCTCAAGGAATAAATCTGGATACTTCTTCTTCATTTCAGCTTCCCACGTCGCCTCTTCGGACACATGGTTCAACCAAAGCACTTTCACGATATTGACATCCTTATTGCGTGTACTACGCACATTCTTATCAAGTATTTTCACAGGCCTTTCCTCATATGTGAGACTACTATCAATCTGGATCCTCTCAGGCTCCAAGACATGACGCTCATCAGGGATATAACGCTTGAGTTGGGAAATATGAAACACATCGTGCATCTTTTCGAACTCCATTGGCAAAGCCAACCTATAAGCTACCTTCCCAATTCTTTGTAGAATCTCATATGGACCTACATATTTGGCACTTAATTTTCCCTTTTTCCTAAATCTCATCACACCCTTAGTTGGTGATACTTTCAGAAACACTTTATCACCTACTTTAAACTCATCTTCTCTTCGCTTCAAATCGGCATAACTCTTTTGCCTATCTTGAGCAGCTTGAATTCTAGCCTAAATCAACTTCACATTCTTGACAATCTCCTCAATGAATTCTGTCCCCAATACTATGTTCTCACTAAAATCATTCCAGCAAATGGGACTTCTACACCTTCTTCCATACAACGCCTCAAAATGAGCCATTCTAATGCTCGCATGATAATTCTTGTTATACTACCTCTAAGGATTGAACTTTCCCCATTGGTCTCTTATGATCTATCTTTACTTTCTGACAGGCTATACATTTTGACACGAATTCAGCGATCTCACGCTTCATATTCGGCCATTAATAGCTTTCCTTAAGATCCTTATACAACTTATCACCCCCAGGGTGTACAGAATATGGAGTATTATGCCCCTCATCCATAAGACGCCTCTTAAGCTCATCACATTTCTGTGGCACACACCACCTTCCCTTGAACCTCATACTACCATCATCATGGATCTTAAAATCAACTTCCTTACCTTGGCCCATCTTTTCCTTAATCTTCTCTAGGTGCTCATCCCCAACTTGACCCTCTTTGGTCTCATCGAAAATTGACAACCCCAATGACAAAGCACTCAATTTTGCCTCGATCTCCCCAGGATTTAAGATTTCTAGGCTAAGTCTTTGCATATCTCGATACAATTCCTCATGAACAACCAAGGCATTCATGCTATGGCTCAACTTTCTACTCAAAGCATCGGCAACTACATTTGCCTTCCCTTCATGATATTGGATGTCAAAATTTTAATCCTTAATCAACTCTAACCATCTCCTCTGCCTCATATTGAGGTCTTTCTGGGTGAAAATGTACTGCAAACTCTTATAGTCAATAAAGATCTTACAGGTTAATGTCTCCAAATTTTCAAGGCAAACACGATCGCAGCTAACTCTAGATCATGGGTAGGGTAATTAGCCTCATAAGTGTTCAATTGACGCGACGCATACGCGATCACCTTCTCATTCTGCTGCAACACACATCCCAAACCATTCTTTGAAGCATCACTATACACCTCAAATCCCTCATTCCCATCAGGCAGGGTCAAAATAGGTGCGGAGGTCAAACGCTCTTTTAAAATCTGAAAAGATTCCTCACACTTCTCACTTCACTCGAATTTTGACTCATTCTTCATCAAATTGGTCATTGGCCTCGCTATCTTTGAGAAATCTCTCACAAATCTCCTATAATAGCCAGCTAGACCCAAAAACTCTTGATATCTGACACATTCTTTGGAGTTGGCCACTCACTCACAGCTTGAATCTTAGCAGGATCTACATAGACTCCTTCCTTAGACACATAGTGACCCAAAAATGCTACTTTCTCCAAACGAAACTCACACTTAGAAAACTTGGCATATAATTGATTCTTTCTAAGCGTCTCCAATATAATTCTCAAGTGCTCGTCATGCTCCTTTTCATTCTTCGAATAAATCAGAATATCATCAATGAATACAACCACGAACTTATCTAAGTACTCATGGAAAATCCTATTCATCAAGTCCATAAATATGGCAGGTGCATTAGTTAACCCAAAAGGCATTACAGTGAACTCATAATGACCATAACGAGTCCTAAATGCAGTCTTAGGTATATCCTTATCAGCTACCCTCAACTGGTGATACCCCGAACGCAAATCAATCTTCGAGAACACGCTCGCTCCATTCAATTGATCGAATAGGTCATCTATCCTAGGCAAAGCGTATTTGTTCTTGATGGTTACATTATTCAATTCCCTATAATCGATACACAACCTCATACTCCCATCTTTATTCTTAACAAACAACACAGGAGCTCCCCAAGGTGATGCACTAGGCCTAATATAACCCTTATCGAACAGTTCTTGCAACTGCGTCTTCAATTCACTCATCTCAGGAGGTGTCATTCTATAGGGTGCCTTAGATATAGGTGCAGTATCAGGAACTAAGTCTATGGTAAACTCAACAGCTCTTTCAGGCGGCATACCATAAATCTCACTTGGAAACACATCCATAAACTCATTCACAATTGGTACATCCTCAATCTTCAATCCAACCTCTTCACTTCCAAGCTGCTAGCTAATCACACTTAACACCCATAAACCTCAATTTACACTTAATAAACCTCGAATTATATTATCTTGCACACTACAGAAAAACAACTCACGTCCCTTCTTCACCAACTTCTTCACTTGCATTGCAAAAATGACCCCAAAGTTCTTAGACTTCCCAAAACGTCAATACGAAGTTAACTTCCCCAAAGGGCTTCTCAATAGTACTTTCTGAGCTTCACAATCTATTTTAGCCTTATAAAAACCTAACTAATTCATCCCAAGAATAACATCTAGGTCTCCCAGATTAAACTCTATCAAATTAGAAGGAAATACGCAGTCTCCTATCTTCAGAGGCAAATCTTTAAACAACTTGGTACACATTATGACTTCTCCAGTAGGTATACTTATGGTGAAGGTCAATTACTTCAAAGTCTACTAATCCCAAACTTTTAATAACGGATGACGAAATAAACAAATAGGTCGCAAGATCCCCTTTACAGTCTCTACCAGGATGGTTCTAACTACATACACTTCTTACAGTTGTAACTCCTCTCAGACTGGCCCTTATTATTCAAGTCTTGACCATTTCTTCCTTGGAAATTTCCATTCCCATTTCTATTCCTCTTTAAGTTCTCCTGATTTCCTTCAGCATTAAAATCCTTTCTTTTCTCACCCATTACAGCATTCTTCTTATCACGCCTCAACTGAAGATCATAAATGTGGGTTACTCTTCCATACACAACATCTAAGGACACAAAGGTCTCATCACCTAACCCCGATTGGATTTCCTCAGTCAAACCTTGCTCAAACATTTGAGCCTTTAGCTCTTAAGTGGCAACTACATCAGGTGCAAACCTCGACAGTGCTATGAACTTACTATAATACTCAGAGATAGTCATGCTCCCCATCCTAAGGTTTATGAACTCCCGAGCCTTTTGTTTTATCATAAAAGCAGGGTAAAATTTTCCTCTTAAAGCAGCAATAAAGGAATCCCAACTAAACCTTTCCACAACACTAAGTCTATTTCCATTTTCTTTCCACCATAAGTCAGCCTCATCTTTCAATCACAATATAGCTTGACCTACTTTATAGCTCCCAAAAATATTTTCAAACTCCCTAATCCAACTTTCTAAGAAGGTAGGGTCAGCTTGCCCCTTAAAGTACGGTGGTTTAACTTTGGCTAATCTTTCAAACATGTCCCCAACAGGATCGGGACGCTCAGCTCTTTCACGAGACAAATTCTCCGTCAATAGGCGAATAGCAGAAGCTAAATCGATATCGTTGTTAGCCCTTTTACTGCGTGACCTAAAGTTTTAACGTAACTCTACTCTAGGTTTCGATACATAACTTACATGTCATTCTCTATGAAGGCAACATTTGATTTGACCATAAAGATCGCATCAACAAACAATTTCTCATGAAGTTACTATAACACTAAGTTCACACACTATGAACCATAACAATCATATATTCACATTAATAATCACATAAGGATCAAATGCAACCAATCACAATAATTAAAGAAAATATTCCCCTGGCCTTTTCGCGTACGAACATATTCTCACACAGCTCAAATAACTGAATAATAACTTTTATTCCTCGAATGATAATAAGAATATTTTTTTTCAATCCAAAATAACCAACTTATTCCTCAACAATATAAAGATGCTAAAGAAGGAAATTTAAACCATTGTAGCTTAGCTACTTATTCAACTACTAACCTTAGAACATAAATAAATACTCTATGGAGTTACATTATCATTCCTATCCTTATTTTCTTTATACTTTTATGGAGTAAACATTTCATCCTCAAAGTCTCAAGAGTCTCCACTATAATAATAATAATAATAATAATAACCTGAATTCCTACGTCTAGTAGATCTTCGAATCCTTTTGGGTTAATGTCCATCCTCGTCCAACTCTGAATCACTCACATCGCTCAGATAAGATCTCCAAGTAATACTATAGATGTCCTTTCAGGTTTTCCCTCTAGTACGATCAAACTCCTGAATAACCTCATCATTGCTATCAGGACTGCTTACTTTCAAAACACAACACATAATGATCTCTAGGCTGGTGTAGCTCTCACTATTAGACTCTCCATCATACTCATCATCACTCAATATAATTGGGTTGTAGTAGCTCCCTACTCGAATATTCTCTCTATCAAACATGTCTAGAGATCCCATAACAGATGAATACTACCTCTATAAGCAAATTATACTCTCACTTAGCGTATATTCCCAACAATAATAAGCAATAAGCAAGAATTACAGAAATATGAAGCATAGGAATAACATAACAGTTAGCAGGGAAGAAAAAATATAATCATGCTGAACTAACTATTTAATCCAGACATATAATGTTTCTATCTTATATGCCCATCCTATACTACCCATCTCTCACAAAATAATAAAATAATCTAGAGTATTGAGAATATTTTTAATAAATAATTTTTTTTTGAATTTGAATTTCGAACATAATACGGAAAAAAAAAAATTCGGACCTCATAAATAATAAAAAAAAATCCGGACCTCATAAAAAAATAAATAACTTCGAATGCGAAATTCTATCGCAATCGTGAAAAAGAATTTTCGAAGGAAATTTGAATACCATGAATAAGTAGGAGCTCAATTCTAAGAAATTCATTTTAAGTACTAGCTAGTTAGGCGCTTAAAGACTTAAAGTTGGCACGAAAGGCCAATAAAAACCTAAAGCTCCTAGATACCACTTTGTAACACCCCAATAATTCTCTCTTTTCTAAAATACCTTTTAAATATAAATAATAGAGAATTATCAAAGTATCATCGCCCGTGTGATAACGTATCGGCTTATTCATAATTTTGCAGCGGAAAACAATAATAGTAAACTTTATAAATAAAACTTAGTCAACCATAAAGTCAACTCCAACAAAACCAAAGTCAACCTTAAACCAAATTAAACCAACTATAAACTATATAATTCAAAAGTACAATGCATAACTACACAAGCTCTCCAAATCCCGATCACGATGATGCACCATCTTCGAACCTGTTAGATGGACTATGCACTATTGATCCCTAGAGACTGCTCACCAAAATGGGTCATCACATGATCAATAAGGCAAAGCCATGATCAAGACATACAAACAAAGCACGTAATCAGCAAAGCTGAGTACTACATAATAATACATAAACATGCCTAACATGATACTAATAAATGATAAGCAGGGATAAATAATAACATAACAATCTAACAATCTGCAGACAACTTTTATTGAACTACACTTTAACCATCTTTTTAATACTTTAATGGAATAGTTATTGGACCGAGTTGTCTAGCTAAAAACCAGCCTTCACCTAGGAAGACGAAATACGGGCGCGACTCCGTATTCCATAATGACCTGCGATATCAAGGAACCTTTGAATAAAAATAAATAGGAACAATGATCAATCCAATTCCCAAAAAAAGCCATGGCACGCTCACCATGTACCCCAACTCCTGATTGTCCAACTTCAGACGTGCACCAGTTTAAAGTTTATTACTATCCAAGTTACACTTTACGTGATTTACAATTTATTACTTGTTATGACACACAAGTAATACAGAAATATCAAATCAAACATTCACAACTGAACTTCTTTTTATCTTAGGATTTAATAAGTGATCACACAACTTACAAATCCAAGAGTACTTCCTTTTATTCCAATCTTTCTTATTTGTTTAACCTAGCCAACAACCAACTTACCTTTCATAGGCATAAATTATCAACTTACCAAATAAGGCCCACAGTCCTCATAAAGTAGTGAAAATAATAATATAAGGGAACACATGATTCAACTCAATAAATATATTAATTCCACCATGTGAATTAATAAATAAAGTTCACAACCAACATGCTTGCATCAATATTCCATACAAACATGATATTCAACTCATAAATAATTCTTAAAATCAACATGTTCGCACACAGGCATAAAACATGTAAAAATCCAATCATAATAGAAATCATATATGAACTCACAAAAGTTTCTATACATGATACTACATAACTTTTCTTTCCTAAAATCATGATACTACATCAAACACCACATAGGTATGTACGTACCTTATGTAGACAAATTAGTAGGCCACCTTTAATCACCTTAAAAATCGCCTAAAGAGTAATCTCCGCCTAAAACAACCAATAGAACTTAAAATCAATACTCCAAATAAATTCCAGCAACTTTAAAATACTTTAAATCCCCTTTAAAAATATTTAAAAGTTGTTTTTATCATTATAACCTCAATTACTTATATTACCTAGCATACTACTACTATACTAGTCAATAAAATCCATAAAACTCCATTAATAACAACCTTTCTAAAATTCCAGCAACTTATAAATTATTAAAACCTCCTTTAAACATACTTAAACATGCTTAAATTCATAAGTTAAATCAATTTCATAGTTTATAACATGCTACTATGATTTTTCAATCTTTAATACCCTAAAAATTCATGCTTTGGATAATTAAAACCCAATCTAAATATAATAATCAAATCTAAAATTTTATTCTTTCAATACATAATTTATATAATCATAGATTCATCATTAAAACAGTAAATTAAAGCCTCTAATCATAATTAGTACTAAAACAAAATATAAAAATATAATCTTTAATCAAAACTTGAGGAGGAAGAAAAGAATTAAACCAACACAAAGAAGAGAACAAGGAGGAAAAGGCGCCGACAGCACCAAGGCAGCGGCGGCAGCAAGTCGGCGGCGGTGGTGATTGGTGTTGCGACGTTTCTTGGCGAAGAAGAAAGTGTTTCTTGAAAGAGAAGAAAGAAAACCGAGAGGAAGAAAACAAGGAGAGGCGCCGGTTTTGAGGAGTGAGGAGAGAGAAAATAATGTGTGGGTAAAATATTTGGGGTTCAAGGTATTTATATGGGTGTTTTCCCTGTGGGCTTAGAAAAAGGCAATTGGGCTTCAAATAGAGTTTGATGATAATAAGGAATGATGATTGAACTCCTAACATTACTAGAATTAGTATTTGGGTTCCTCAAGCCCACTTAAACTCCTTTTTTAAATCCAAATAGATATTTAAAACATTTCAAGTATTTCAAAGCATGACCTTAATAAATATTTGACTTGGATAAATTATTAAAACAATTTCTTTGACTTTCAAATAGTCAACCTTTGAAATATAAAATCATTAAATGCTAAAATATATTAAAATATAAATAACTATATATTAAAATATTCTTATAAAATTTATAAAAATACGGGGAATTACAGAGAGAGAGTAAGGTTGTGATGGTGGTGGCGGATTTACGGCAGGTTTTGACTGTGGTGTTGGTGGCGACACTTGCAGACAAGGCCACAGAGGTAGTGTTGGTGGACATGGCGGTGGTTGGGTTGGTGAACAAGATTGTCATGGAGGAACCAGAAAGGAATATAAGGAAAGGAGGAGAGAGAATACATTAACAAAATTCAAAAAACATTAATTATGTTGGTTAGATATTAATTAAATTAGTTAAGGGTGAATGACTAACAGAATCTAACACCATTAGTCATCAATGTGGCATGATGTGTCATTTTGAAAAGTGCGAAGGTATATGGTGATTTAAAAAAAAAAACTCTAGGGGACCTGGTGAAATCTCCGATCATTATTGAAAGACGGATAATGTCATTCGGTTTTTTGGGCCAATTGCTAACTTATGGAAAAAAATTCCCTCTTTTTGCTTTTATTCTTTCGATACTTTAGTGCAAATAGGTTGAAAGAAACCTCTCCTAATTTGATTCAAGCATTTATGGGTTGCTCTAAAAGTTTGCAATGGTTTCAAGAGGTAAAATTTAGGGTTTACAATATGGGTTCTTTTTATCTTAATTTTTTCAACTATCTCTTCAAATCTTCAAATATATACTTCAAGCTGGATATAATTATCGTTTGGCTCTTACGGTTGGATATGTATTCTTTTTCATCCAAGACTAAAAGGGACATCAATAATTGCAAATAATCTAATAATAAAAGGTACATCAAGTGCAATTGCAAATAATTCAATACTAAAAGGCCCCAGATTATTTGTTTCTTGTTTGTTAAGGAGATATGATTATATGATAATTATGTATGCAAATCTAAAAATTACTGCAAATAATTGATACTGTATTCAAATGCACAACTATTCAAATTTGTGATGATTGCTTCCAAAAGTATTAACATGTATAATACACAACCATTCACCAAAGTGATAGAAGTAAGGAAAAGGATTGTGTGATGACACTAAGTATACACATTACAATTATTACATCTCTTTTTTTCTAGAAAAATGTAAAGCATCATTTGACACATATTGAAGCCCTTATTAGTATTGTTTTATTCACTAGTGGAAAAAACCTCACATGCTTCGATTTTTATGCCTCAAATGAGCTGCATTTGACCTACAACATACGTCACTGCAACATTTGGAACATATAGGTTAGAGAGCTAAAAAACCACAAACCTAAAAAGTCGTATACCCCTTGATTAAATTGAATAAAATCAATTGAATAAAAATTATTAGTACTTCATTGAATTAAATTGAACAAAATCAAGAAAAAGGTGCATGAAATACATTTCGAATATTGTTTACTTCATTCAACGGTAGATACTTTTCATTTGCAATTGTATAAGAGCATTTCCAATGGTAAGCAACAACCCCATGTTGCTTGCCTTGCCACATCATACTTACAAGCTATGTCATTTTTAACCTATAATGTTCTCCAATGGCAAGCAACAACCCAATGTAGCTTGAAGGATCCCACTTGCCAATCAACATTTATTATTTTTCATACTCTTTAATTTATATTAACCAAGTGACATTACCTAAGCTAATAAAAAATTGTGGGGATGTATTTTTGGCAAAGTTCATTTATTGGTATTTATAGACTTTTCTAAAACAAGAACAAGAAAAAAGTTCATATTGCAAAAGAAAAAAAATAGCCGTTATGTACAACAATATGTATAACACAATGTACTGCAGATAGTAGTAATTATTGGTTTGCAAATTTGTGAGGATAAAAGAATGGGTAGGCTACACAAGATTTTTTACCAAATATTGGTTTCGACATCAATTGTGTTTCACGCAGCTTCTGATGCATGCGTGGGGCTCACTTTTTCACTACACTAATTTTCTCATTTCCCCTTGCTTTTTTTTCCCAGCCAATTCGCTCAAATGAGCAATATAGCTCAGCCAAGCTATATTGTCCCATCACCTCTGAGCTATATTGTCCCATCATCTCCAATGGTTCATCTACTAGCTGAAGTTTCAAGAAATATCAAGCTACATCTCATTTTGTATCGTTGGGGATGCTCTAAGCATATGATACCAACTCTTTAAAAAAAATTGAAAGAAAAGTTTAAATAACCAATTTCTCAATGGAATAAAATTTATCAAGAATAAAGATTAAAAAAAAACTTAACGCCCTAACCTAAGGCTTATAAAAGTCGACCCGACACAACAACTAAAGCCAACTTAACCCATCCCGACCCAACCCCACATGTTTCCATGTTTGTCAGAGCCACCCTAACGGCCTAACCCCAAGGTCTTCAAAGTTCAAACCCTAGAAGACTCGAACCACTCAAATAGTCAACCAAAGTACAAACTTTGCAATACTTCACCAATAAAATCACACACCCTTCAAAACAAGAAAAAAAAAAAAAAAAAAAAAAAAAAAAAAAAAAAAAAAAAAAAAAAAAAAAAAAAAAAAAAAAAAAAAAAAAAAAAAAAAAAAAAAAAAAAAAAAAAAAAAAAAAAAAAAAAAAAAAAAAAAAAAAAAAGATGTTTTTTGGTTTGTGGTTTCGCACTTTTTGAACATCGAAGTCCTTGCTTCAAAACCAACCAAATCTTCCATAAACTATTAAAAACTACACCTGAATGCTCTCCTCTACCACTCATCACCTCCATTGTCTTCTCAAATTTCACCCTTTTTCCCCATTCATCCCCCATGGCTCGTGCCATGACACGCGCGTTCCCTCTTTCTCTGAAACCCACCTTCTCAAAGCCCCGTTTTCTCTCCTTTTCACCCACCCATATGAGAGTTAATCCTTCTCTCAAGCCTTCACCCATTTCTGGGTTGTGGGTTGGTAATGAATTTGGAAATGGGGGTGATTTTAGGGTTTTGGGAGGTTTTGGGATGAGGGTTTGTTGTGGTGGTGGTGGTTTTGGGGTAGGAGAAAGAGGGTATAGGAAAGTTAGGAAGAAGTTTGTGAAAAGTAAAAGGAAAGTTAAGGACTTGGAGTTAAGTGTTAAGATTCTTATTGAGGAGGGTTTGCCTAATGACCCTGAAGTTTTGGTAATCTTCTTTTCCTATGTTTCTCTTATTCTTTGTTAATGTATTTTGATTGTAATTAAGTTATTTGATCTTCGCGACGCCGAGGTTTGTTATTGACTTGTTTTTGTAATGGTGATGATGATGATGACGGTAGTGTAAAAACAGACATGGAGTAATCCTGAAAAACATAAGTGACAATGAGAAAGGTAAAGGGAAAGATTGGTATGTGTCTTAGGGGTTGGGTTTTATTGGCTAGTATTGATATAGATATATATTGGAGAAGCTTTTTAATCAATGATGTAAATGTAGTATTATTCCCCTTTTAATTGCCTGTTGGACATATTGCTATAAACTTGTGGGAATTGTTGGTTTCCACTTTTCGCATGAAAATAGTGAATGGTAGTCCTTAGGATCCTGGTTGGTTATTATGTTTTAGTAACATTGGTTACAATGGTTATCGTATTCTTACTTTGACTGAGCATTCTTTGCCGTTATATTACTCCATGAGTTATGTTTCTATTTATATTAATACTGTTGGTCCGATTACTATTAAGAATTATGTTTTTGCACCTATTACTTAATGAACAGTTTCATCTAGTTTAGTAATTTTGGTTTGACCAAAGTCTAGATGCAATATCCACACCGTCCTATGGAGTGCAACATAGCTGATGCCGGAGGTGTTACCTAGCGTCAGAGCTCATAGTCCAGCCCCTCTATAGTGGGAATTTCTGACTTAGTGCTTTGCGAGGGCAGCTCAATTGTTTATCATGTGTATAGATTAGTTGTTCTAATTTTATTGCTATATACCTTTAGAGCTTACAGCCTAGAAGCTTTGTATGTAAACATTATTTTGCTACTTAACATACCTATTTGCTAAAATATAAAACCTGTGTTTTCTTCATCATACCACGTAGAGTCGTAGACTCATATTGTGACATTCATATATAAGACCTTCAATACCAAGAATAGGCATCTTAACTCATAGGCTGTTATTACTATATCAAGAGTAGGCATATTGATATATTGATAGGTAGGCTATATTCACACAACTAAGTATAAGACCTAGTATGGCAAGAGTAGGCACATTGAACTTAAACATTATATTGTCTCCAGTTTGCTTGCATGGTGTGGTCTCTCTATATTGGGGCTGCTCTGGATTACTAAATTTACCGTATCCACTCATTGGAGTTTTGAGTAGGAAACTAGTTTTCGGATATGCTAAAGGATGAAGTTAAGCCCACTCATGTAAAAGCCTATTGCGGGATCCCAAATTTGGCACACCAAGTTCAAAGGGTCAAACGAGGTCATGTGGTGACTACTTCTAACTTTGATATAAGTATATAACATGACCAGTAATCAATTGAAAATCACATCCTTTAGCATAATAATTATTGCGGTTGAGGTTTGATGTTGCATCCCTTTCCATAGCCCAAGTTTGGGTGGTGTAAGCAAATGCACTTGATGGACTAACCTACATGATTGTGGGAATTGCTCACTCATATGAGAGTATGTGTGGGCTTACTCTATAAAGCGATCATGAGGCCAGAGTATGATGGGCCAACTTGTTCCCCAAAATCATCATTGTTTCTCTTAAAGGTTAGGTTCAAGATCTAGTTCACCTGATTGTTTTGAAGTAAATTGTAAATTGTCTTAACATGTTTGGACCAACTAGGGGATTGTTGGAGATGTTGCTTTAAAATTGTGGATGTTGTTAGTTCCCACATCATAGTGACGAATTGCTCATAAGTCCTCTAGATCCGGCTTAGTTTATGTTTTAAGAACGTTGATTACAACAGTCAAGAGCTTTATAGAATTTCTTACTTTAGGTTACATATCGATTACCATTTTATCAGTTACAAATGTTCAACAGCCTACTATTTCTTAATGAACGGTTTCATCTTTTTGCCCATATAAAAAGAGGCTCTTACCTCTTGTATAAGCGAGGCCCCAACCTAGATTAAGATTTATAGAATAAATTGAGTATGTCAAATATGAGAAGCTCTTACAGAAGTTCAACGAACTGAAATATGGTAGCAATGACTTCAACAGACTATTCGTTCTTATTTAGTTACAACTTCTTGCTCAATTTGAGACAAGGCTTAAAATGAAAAATTACTACTGGTCAGGGTTGTTATGGGCACATTATGCATCCATTGAAGAGGTCGAAAAGGAAGTCCATCAATGAATGTTAATATGCATTTCTAATTGCCTACCTCCAGAAGGTGCAAGTTAGAGAGCCTCTTCCTACATCAAAACCCTTTATCAAACACTGGACAAGTGAGACACTTTCTCAAAGAATGAAAGATCTGTATGATTACTAGGGAGTTGGTCTACTAATGGTATTTTCATCCTCAATCCCATGTGACTTAGATGAGCAGAGTGTTGTGAGGAAGAACATCAAAAGAAAAATTATGCAAGCTGAGGAGGTGGAAAATGTGGTGGAAAACAAGGAGGAGGTGTCTGCGCAAAAAAAGATTAAGAAAATGCTGCATAAAATGATATTTGCAGAATTAGAGCTGACAATGATCAAGAGGAGGTTCATGTTTATCGTGGTTGATGCGCTTCTGTTTTGTTGGCTGTTTATCCTAATAATAATTTCATTTTGCAGAGCATTGCTGAAATGCTCCGACTAAATGCTCCAATGGCAATGAAGTTGGCATTTGACGGACTGAAGTATCCAGAGCATAAAACTAGAGATACAACAATAGATGATGTTGCTTGTTTTGAAACGATTGAATTATCATTACTTCTATGTAATGATGAGTTTATTCGAAAACTTAACAAAGAATGGAGGGATGAAGACCATGCAACTGATGTTTTGTCGATGTCCCAACACATTCCAGAACTTAAGTTACCCATTGTAAGTGATGAAAATTCTAGCTCTTGGAGTAAGATTGTTATGGGAAGAAGAGCTGACTAACATGTTCTTTACAGCTTATGTTAGGTGATATTGTTATCTCTATCGAAACAGCTGCTAGACAAGCAGAAGAACGTGGCCATACGCTACTTGATGAGATACGCATTCTTCTGGTTGGTTCCACTTCTAGTTCTCTCTCCATGATTTCGGCTGTGATTCTTTTGCTTTATTAGTGTTGTATTCTGAACACGTTAATGCTTGATAAAGTTTCCGGCTTCTTAGTTTCTTCATATTATTGTCGCTGTAATGGAATCACATTGAAAATGTTAATGAACAATAGCTATCTCGAATCTGCCGGATATTTTGACCTGTTAATCTGTTGGTTAATTCATATATACTTTCCATTGCCCCTGTGCACCCAAATTTCTAGGCTTTGGATAGGAATGTCTAGTACGCTTTATGGATCTCCCCTCCGTGCAGTGTACTGCATATTTCTTCAATTATGAGTTTAACTGGGACAGTTTCCAGGTTCATGGCCTACTTCATCTTTTGGGTTTTGATCATGAGCTAAGTGAAGAAGCTGAAGCAGAAATGGAAAAGGAGGAAGAGTTGCTTCTAAATAATCTTGGTTGGCAAGGAAAAGGGTTAATTAAAAGTGCATGTGATGCAGTAAATGATGGGAGTCTGCATGTTGAAGATCCTGATGGTAATTCTAATCTATTGCTAACCCTTTCCCTAAAAATTATGTATACCACACTCTGCATGAATGCGTGCCTTGTTCATATTTGAATTTTTTTGTACTAGTCTGCAGTGATGAGAATCTTACATGCTGATTGCTAAAAGACAGGAAGAAAGAAGGCAGTCTTCGATTCTACAGGCCGAAGTTCAAATATATCTTCTGCGACATGGATGGTGAGATTTAAATTGATAGTCTACATGTTAAATCTCTTTCTTAGTTGATCATGGCTTATATTTCTTCCTGTACTTTCTGATGTAAGGTACTTTGCTGAATAGCAAGAGTCAGATTTCTTCAGCGAATGCAAATGCTCTAAGAGAGGCATTGTCAAGGGGTGTCCAAGTGGTCATTGCCACAGGAAAAGTGAGAATATTTGTCTGCTTATTTTATTCCTTTTCTCTCTCTCTTCTCTTTGGGTTTGGGGTGGTGGGGCTCTCCATCATCTTTAGGCTTTTATTCAGTGACCAGTTTCTTATAATTGCATGTCTACAATAAGATTATGGAGTTCTTGTGATCATCGTTACAAAATATTAGAAGTATTGATATAAATACTTAAATAGTTAAGGTGGAACCTATAATTTGGAGGAGCATCTGCTTGCCAATCTTCAGCTTTTAAGATGTGGTTTACACTTGATATCTCTTTTGCATTGTGGGAAATTTCGTTTTAAAATGGGTGTTGCTACTTGTATATCTTGTGAGTATGAGCGAAACTCAAGCCCTGTAACTGATGGAGCAATGCAGAAACAATCTTTGAGATGAATGTGCATTTAAGCAAGTATGAGCTTTAAGCCATACAGCGTACTGAATGCATCTGAGTTGCTAAGCATTGCATCATTTATCTCTGACTGGGTACTTCACGTTTTTCATCTACTATTTTAAATGGCTTTTCTTGTATACAATGTGTTTTAATGATGACATGTGATTTTATGCTTGTAGGCTCGTCCTGGTGCCATAAATGTATTGAAGACCGTTGATTTGGTTGGAAGGGATGGTGTTGTCTCTGAATCATCACCTGGTGTTTTCTTACAGGTATTCCTCAGAACTTGTCTTGATTTTATAGTGCTCCTTCAGTGGCTTTTTTTTTCTTAATTTTTGTGAAAGTAATTGTTAATTTTTTTAATGACTCGGATTATATTAATGACTTTGATTATTACAATTGCTCAGCACATTTTTAAGCTTCTGGAGTCTATTTCTTAGCTCTCCAATTTTGTCTATTGTCACACCATAAAAATGCACACAGACCAACAAATTTGCAACTGGAAATACATTGATCACTAATAGCGATAGTATGAACCCAACAAATAAACTATTGTGCTTCGAATCACTTTCTTTTCTTCTACTGGTTGCTACAACTAAGACCCTACTAACAAAGGTGAATTCTCTTATCAAAAGGACTTTGTAATCACTTGAAAATATTGCTTGAAGGTGATGGTGTTCACAATTAAAACCTATTTGAATCCTAGGCATCGGTAAACAGATTAATAGCAAGGAAAATAAACTTGAAGTCCTCAGCTAAATCCACCTGACTCAGTTTTTTGCCTCAACCCCCCCCTCCCCAAACAAAGGGAGTTGATTTACCTATGCAGAGGGTGCTCCTGCTTCTTTCTTCATTCCTTTGAAGTAAAGTGAAGTAACGAGGGAGGTGCTGAGGTGTTCTAGTTCTGCTCAGGTGGTGCAAAGAATGAGAGGTTGGATACTGGGCTAGGAGTGGATTCTGAATATCATTTTTCTTTTGTCATCTAATGAAAATTTGTCAAAGTAGGCCCATCGAATCTATTATTGTATTAGTTGCCTCTTTGCTATCCAATTTCAATCGCATTCATCCTCATATGCACCTGTGAATGATATATATAGTCTTTTTGCATCTTTTTTACCATGGAGTCAATGCTGATGTTAAACCTTTGTCTCTTAAAAGCATAAAAAGTAGGCATACAAACTAATCTTCTCTATTATTACAACTTAATTAATTTTTTAAGCTACAGAGTTTTGTAACTAATCAGTAATCACACTTGCTTTTCATTTAGAGAGGGATATTAGGAGTCTGTGTTTAAATTTAGGCTCACCTGAAACCAAAATGAGGGGAAAATTTATTTCATCTGTACAAACAAGTCAGAATTTTTTTTGTTGTTGATACCAGTGTAACTTCATAAGTTCGTATTCTTATAATAACCACACAGGGGTTGCTTGTTTACGGAATACAAGGCCGGGAAATATTCAGGAGGAGTTTGGACCCAAACGTTTGCAGAGAGGTATGGGCTATCTTTTGAAGTTTCCTATCTTATATAGATTATGTTAACTGTTGAAAGAATTTGCAAATAATAAAATATGCTGTTTTATTTTTTCAAATGGCAGGCCTTCGCCTATTCTCAGGAGCACCATATCCCACTTGTTGCATTCTGTGGCGACCGTTGCTTAACATTGTTTGATCACCCTCTCGTAGACTCGCTTCACGATGTATATCATGAGCCCAAGGTATGTGAGTATGTGACAATGCTGTACCACTATCACCCCCCCCCCCAAAAAAAAAGGAAAAGCAATTGTATAAAAAACGGTTTGTTAGTGTAGCTAGTACTTTTAATTGATAATATGTAAATGGAATTTTTGCAGGCAGAAACTATGCCATCAGTTGGGCAACTATTGGCTGCAGCTGAAGTACAGGTAGGACACTTGAGCTTACATATAAAGGATATTTAATAGTATCTACTAAAGCTCTGCATTTGAATGGCCTCCTTAGAATCATTGTTAGGATTTATCAAACAAAGAAAATCTTTCGCAACGAATCTGGTGTAAATAATGACAGGGTGTATCTGTGTATAATTGTATATGCATGTGGCAGTAGTGGGGCTATAGGTGGCTATAGGTGGTTTTATGCTTTGGGATGATGCAAAAGAAGCAACATCAGTATAAAGCTACATTTAGGCATCAGGGTAACTTAAACAAGACAGTCTTTTGAAATAGAATAATGATATTCGCGGTCATATTTGGGGAAGTCTGGAAGAAGTATTCACCTTTCCTAGAAATACGATAGTTTATAACTGGAGTTACCTAAGATTCCGACTTAAATTAGTTGTGTCAGAGAGTGGCAATGGCCCAACTACTATAAAGGGTCTTTCAGTAAAATCATGTTATGTCCTTAAGACCTTAACCATAGGTGGCCGGGATAACGTGGCAAATTTTAATGAATGAGGGAGTATGATATATAGCAGTCTGTGGTGTATGATATTCTAGTTTCAGTAGTAGAACTAACAGTTGTCTTTTTCTAACCCATGAAATTGACATAATTTTCATCATGAGTACTATAACAGTATTATAACTAGATCTATGGAAAAGCCAACTTTTTCCGTTTGTATTTTGAATTATAGTCTCACTTTTGGAGTTTGAGTATGAGCCATAAACCTAGGCTATCTGCATGTAACTTGCTCAATGCTCTTCAATGCTCCACACTTCACGAACTAAGACTTAGGTGGAGATATATGCATTTGTCCCTTAAAGGCTCTAAAGATTTTCTTTTTTGGGCTGACATATTCAACTCCGAGAAAAGACCCACAGAATGGAGAACAATTGCTGAAATTCTTCTCTATTGGACATGGTGAGAAGCCGGCAATTGTTTTTTTGTGGAAAAGAGTTGGTAGACTTCGCTACTGTATTGGAATGTTAGTCTGACTTGACTAGCACCCCTTTTCCCCAGAAAAATAAGAAGCTAAGTGGATTTTGGCTTGGAATTGTCAGATCTGAATGAGCCTTGAACATTATTTGTTGCTGAAAACAAGTGTAGTAGTTTAATAGTAGCCTTTGAATGCGAATTAACCTAGCTTTGAAGAAAGTTCTTTCAGTTTCCTTTTCTTATACACACGGAGTATAGTTTTTGACCTGTTTTGCTTCTGCAGAAACTGGTTTTCTTAGACACTGCTGAGAGAGTGACGACCTCTTTAAGGCCGTATTGGTCAGAAGCATCTGGAGATCATGCTAGTGTTGTACAAACTGTTCCAGACATGCTCGAACTTGTTCCCGATGGGACTTCAAAAGGAAATGGTGTAAAATTGTTGCTTGATCATTTGGGAGTTACTTCAAATGAGGTTCGTCATCATCTGTCCTAGTTTGTACAACCATCCTTTACAAGTTCTCGAGGGACTTATAATATGACCTTTTGAGTCATCCGCATTTATTTCTTATTAACTTAGATGCCTCTTATTATTTCAATAGATTATGGCGATAGGTGACGGGGAAAACGACATTGAAATGCTTGAGTTAGCTAATCTTGGAATCGCTCTTAGTAATGGATCAGAGAAGACAAAAGCCGTTGCTGATGTGATCGGTCTAAGCAACGATGAAGACGGAGTGGCTGATGCCATCTATCGATATGCATTTTGAGGCCTGAGCTTCTTGATCAATCTGAGAGGACTGTGCCGCCATTTTCTGATGATGCACAATGTAGCCATTTTTCAATTTTTTTTCTCCCAATTAATATTTATCACATTCATTCCTGATTCCAACAAACAATAATCCAATATTCTTACCTGCAAGGTTAAAGAAGCTATATATAGTTTCATAATTGAGTTGCCAAAATTTTGTAATGTCCCAATTGACGTCATTCTGTCAACATTTTATGTATTCTGAGAATGAAATTTTGCATGCAATAAACCCAATGAAAGTTATTTGGCAGAGTTGCTCTTTGCATTGTACATTAAATATGTTCTCTCAACCATAAATGTTTGGTAGATGTTCTTCACAGCATTTCAAATATTGCTGTTTCTTTACTTATTACTAGTTTGGTGAGACCAATTTTAGGCTTCAAAACCAATAGCCAGCTCGGGTGGCTATGACCATCTACTAAGGGTCAAGTTATAACTGGACCAGAATCAAACTCTCATCAATCTTTTTTTTTTTTTTTTTTTGAATAGAAACTCTCATCAATCTTTAAAAGAAAGGTAATTATGATTGCAATGCACATATATTATAGCATTCCAAAAATTTCAACAAGTTCCTGGAAGAATTACATTGAAATTAAATCATGTCTTGAGTGATCATGATTTGCATGCACACGCTTCTGATTGTCAAAACAAATTACACAGTGGCCATCCCAGCAAAATAGTAGGCATTGCTAAAAAGCCTAAGGGATACTGGGATAGTATCAAAAGACTATATATTTCTTATTTGACTTAAACTTTACAACAGAACCGGGAACTGGAATGCCAAAATTGTTCATCACAATAAATATTCTGGCTCAATGGTAGTGCCATCACAACATCACAAGCATGTTGATCAGATCACTTGATGCAGGAATTTTCACACAGATCATCTGACTGAATCTTGTAACTCAAGCTCTTTTACTATATTCTGCATTTCTTCGTGCACACTCCAGTATAGTTTTATCAGCAGTAATGAAGTACGCAGCAATGGATGCTGCACAAAAAAAATTTGTATGTCACATGTTGTGCCGTAGTGCATAAGCAGATATAACTAATAGTACGAGGAATTGCATCTATCCTTTTAGGTTATGGCGTTAGATTAATATATCAATATTTCCACAACATAACCTCACCAATAAACACTAAAGACGTCACTGTGAAGTGTTTAATTTAAAGGGACTAAGAAATCTACTAAAGGTCTAAAGCGGTGAACTAGATTGCATTTCAAAACTGAACAGACCATAAATCAATGTTTTCGAATGTCAGGATAAATGAGAGACAAAGCAAAAGAACTTTGAGCAATAAATTAACATGATATAGGTATTACCTGCAGAAATGATTAGAGCTTGAGCAGTATAGTTAAGGTTGGACTTCGCCCATGGAATGACACGACAACCAACTAGCTGCAGTATTGGAATAGAGACAGTATTAGCATGTAGTCTTTGCCAAAAGAAGATTAGCAGAAACCAATATCCACAAGCATCTATATATATCGCCATTCCGAGCTGTGAGGTATCCAATATCTATTGCCCAAGTACCAACGCCCATGCGGATGTGTTTAGGAGAATGTTCATCGAGTGGACCTCTACTTAGATAAGATAAACAGGCCATGCAGATTCCGGATCCAATTTTGCCATAACTAAAGCAATTAATGCTTCATAACCAGTTAAGAAAATCCATTTTAATAAATCAAGAGCATTCAGCATGAAACTAGCTTTTCAATCAGGCTTCAAATCTTCTCTATCCAGAAATTACTATTTTGGAACTTCTTTAGAGATATTAATGTTACATCTATAATTGTGATGGAGTGAAAATGTGATTATCATTTCCGGATGGAATTAAATTCTGCTAGCAAATCTATAAAAGATTGTGAACTAAAAGAAGTATTTTGTATTATTAATAAAAAGAAAGAGGTTATTAAATATGATTGTCAACCACTCAACCATGGCCATTTACCTCAGCTTTTAGTATGACGAATAATCGACAGAATGAGAATGCATTTTGATACAAAAGCTTCAGTTTTTTTTTTTTTTTTGAGAGGAAAGCTTCAGTTATTTAACATAGACTTTGCAATTGCTTTCAAGAGAAGACTCCCATAAAGAGTTGACTCCTTTTATCACTTTATTATCAATACGATTTCTTCAAGTATACTTCAACATATTTTCTGAACGCAGTAAAAAGTTGTTAAATGCACAATTCGGAAGGACCAAAATACCCTCTACAATATAAGAAAGTACTCCCCCTGCCCTTTCCTCTCTTTCCCTTCCCTGTCCGGTCTCTCTGGTATTCGGGCAGGGTATTTGAGAACCTTCATCATTTTCTTTATAGGTTAGAAAAGCTGCATATTAAGTCATGATCTACATTATTTTTTCAGTAACCAGCCACGGAATGAAGAAGGGAGGGGGGGGGGGGGGGGGAAGTATGCAGACACAAAAACAAGTTAGTTTATTCAAACCCCTCAACTAAAAAACCTCATATCTTCCACCTCACTGCTGGATCATCGTTCCACCAGCCAGTGAGTGCATCTGACTAGCCACAGCCACCACGGGGCTGTGTCATCAATCACTGTAGCACCCCAAATCCATTTTCTAAGTTCTAAGTATCTCTCATGGAATTTCCACTGGACTTGTACATATCTAGGGAATAAGAAGAAGAATACCAGGTGATGGTTTGATATTCCTAGCTGGTTGAGATTGTGGGTCAGAGTCTTTTTCTAATTTTTTTAATCCTTTTGCTTATGAGTATTTTTACCTTTTCTATTATGCAGTTGGCAATAATTCAATGCATTTAGCAACTCCATATTTCTAAGGGAGTTGTATGAAAGTAGAATTCGAACTCAACTCCTAGTACAACCTCCCAGAAGTTCACAAGCTACAGTAACTGGCATCATTAAGATATGAGCAAGTTTTTTTTTCCTGGCTAGGATAACTTGATGTCAGATTCTCTAGCCCAAGTTGCAAAAAATTAACAATTCAAATGATTCCTGTAGTGCAGCCTAATTTTATTCTTTGTTTAGTGGTTATCACTTATCACATTTCCCCTTGGATTCCCACTAGGGTAGTAAAACCAAGAATTTGGCCTCCAGCAATAGATGAGAAGTCTCAAGTAAATGCAACAGTTGAACTGCTTTGCAGAGAGTCAGGATTCTTGCTGTTTAAGTTTCTGGGTGAAAACTGAAAAACAGGATTGAAATAGCTATTAGCCTAGTACCTACTCTCTAGAAAATAATTCTCCACCTTATATTTCAATGCTCATTTCACATACATCCTCCAACGACACATGATCTTATGTTGGTTAACAAGACTGCAAAGTCGAAATTCCTCTCAACTTATTCTTCAGTACACAACAATACACCATTCAATAAATATCTCATCCAACTATCCCCGAATTATAAGCTAAAAATCCCCCCCTAACACCATTCCAGCGCATTATCAAGAATCACCAAGGGCAACTATACTCATGATCCAATTTGGACCATAAGTATGGCCCAAGTGAGGAATACTTATAAAATACGGAACTCATATCAGTATCACAACTAGTGGTTTGTACAGGCATGAGACAATTTTATCCTCAAAATCTTTTTAGGGTTCATAGGACTCCATCATGGCTTCCCTTCTGCAAAAATCATTGCAACGTTTCTCGGTTTTTCAATTATACATATATACTTAATAGTGTTTGGTTGGGAGGAAAACATTATCCTGGGAGAAAATGTTTTCCCGAAGGTTGAAAAAATTATATTCTTAACTAAAATATTGCCACATTTTCCTCCATATTCCTTACATTCCTCTTTACCTTCTCCCATACATCCTCTCCCCTCCATTTTCCACCTTTATTTCTCCCAAAATTTTCTTGTAAGAAACCAAACAAAGGAAAACTAATTTAAAATCGAGTTTCCCCATTCCATCCAACCAAACACATCCCACAACCTTTACTTCCATAGAACCAACTACATAAACGGCCCGTTTGGTAAGTGGTACTAAATAGTTATAATGGCAATGAATTCAAAAACTCTAGAGTCTCACTATCATATTAATTTTTAACAAAAAAAAAAAAAAGATGATTATAGAATTGAACACACATACAGTGGGAACAGCGGTAACAACACCAGCAATTGCTGCCGCTTTTGCTCCTGCTATAGCTCCCTCTATCAAAATTGCACAAAACATTAACATTAACATATTCATCCATTCATATATTTTAGTACAACAAAACTCATAATGAAGGAAACAGAAACAAAAACATAAATCAAAATCTTGAAAGAAAACATCCACATTCTAGAAAAAAAAAATGCAATCAGATCGAATAATACCTCGAGTACAATCATCACGAGATTTCTTGGCTTCAAGAGGAGCAGGAATCAAGAAAGATGACATCTTTGTGCTGTTATTTTGATCTATGATTGAACTTAAAAATCCCATTTTCTCTATTTTTTAACTTGTTTTTCTTGTTGTAAAGTGTAATAATAGCTGCCCCAGGTTGATATTATTGTGTAAATGTTCAATGTTGTTTTTTCTCTCTCTTGGAAGGAGGTGGTGGAGAAGGTGAGTTGTATTTGTTCATCATCTCTCCATGGCCAATTTCGGTGGGCTTGTATCACCAAACCATGTTCTAAGTAGTATTATTAATTATAGTGTTAGGATTTTTTTTAAATTAAAAAGATTGGTAAGATGAAAAATTCTGTTATAAAGGTTGACTTGGTTGTACATTGTAGTAAAGCTCTTTGGGAGTAAAAAAATGGAAAATTGTAAATTAACATTTTTTTGAACATTTTTTTTGTTTAGAATAATTTTGGGTGGTATATTCAGCAAAATCAATGGAATATTTATTACAAAAGGTAGTTTATGAAAAAATAGTATATAGACACCTAATATATGACTTGATTTTTTTTTGGCTCCCTTTCGGGAACCCATGGTAAGAAGAATTTTCTCTACATTTGCCCCTCGCACAAGACACTCACCTAGAGGGCCAACAAGCAACCCAAATCCCACCCACATTGAAATTAAGCTTCCACCATATTTGAACATTGGTCTTCCATGTGGGAGATAGGAAGCGATACCATTAGACCCAAGGGTTCTTGGTTATATGACTTGAGTATATGTATATTATTGGTGTGATGTTTTTGGTTCTAATATACTACTTTATTGATTAAATATAATACTTTATTTTATAAGATATAAAACATTTTTTGATGATCTGGAAAAAATATATATAGAACGATTCTGAATGGGACAAAGCTCGTAGGAAATAAATACCTTTAAAATGTCCACTCAAGTTACCTTTCATTGAATTAGGTAAAAGTTTATTGCATCTAAGAAATTTGTGTTTGCATTTAGTACCTATGTTTTGTATTTGTACATCACTATTTCAAAAGTAAAGAGTTACCATCCACGACTGCTCTTAACTTCTACTAGTCTAGTACTAAAGGTGTGGAATATATGCGTGTTAATTTGGTTTGGTTTGAGACATAATTTAAACCAAATCGGAAAAAAAGTTTGTCATTTTTTCATACCAAATCAAACCGCACAACACAAAGTTTAATGTGGCATGGCTAAAACATATTTTAAATACTACCTCCGTTTCTTTTTAATTTATATACTTTCCTTTTTTATCTGTTTTTTTTTCTTTTTAATTTATATACTTTCCTTTTTTTATCTTTTTTTTTTAATCTACACACTGTTATTTTTTCCAATTTTTGGAATACGTCGTCACATCTACTTTTTCCTCTTTTTCCACCCATGTCATCCACTTTTTAATATTTTAACCCACTTTTTGGTTTTTCTCTCTCACTTTTCGGTTTTTCTCTCCACCTTTTTAGTTTATCTCTCATACTTTTGCGACTTTCTCTTTGGTTCCCCCAAAGTGAAGTGTGTAGACTAATTTGAAACGGAGGTAGTATGTGATAAGTGTTTCTTTGCTAAAATAAAAATGTAGAAAAATCAAGTAACACTACCCTGGCTGTCAACTAAGATAACAAAATCCAAGTAACATGACACAAAAAACAGCTATACTTATTTCACTCTATTTCTAAATATATTTACTTCATCCTAAAACAGCTTATTTTGCGAGTTAAACTATAATGCATTAATCTTGTAGTTTGTGGTGCAGTTTGATTTAGAAAATGTTCAAACTAGACCTGAATCGCAAACTACAGTTTGGTCAAAATCCTCAAATACGTGTTAAGTATAGTTTGGAGATATCCAAACCACACTCTGATCCAAACCACACTCTAATAGTCTAATACCTAGTAAAGCTACTGCAAAAATTGTTATCAAAGACACCCTTAATGGTTGAACATCCACCTTCCAACGTTGAGGTTGAAGTTTAATTCTTACCTCCTCTATCTCTTTCCTCCAAACTATATAAACTACTCTATTAGTCTATTATATCTTGCATGAACATATTTTTATGTATTTTATTCTGTAATTTGCATCAACTTATACATATATGCTATGTTCCATGCTATGTTCCATTCAACTTATCTCTATTATATAAAGTGAAATGGGAGGAAAATGGTGTCCCCTCCGAAAATACTAAATTACTATTAATGATCTAATTGAATTAAAAATATTTAAAAAAAAAACAATTTAAGAACCCTTTCTCA
>CANSZD010002939.1:0-117527 GCA_947648045.1 Beta corolliflora
TCATTGATGTTATTAAAGAAAGTGCTTATAAGATCGAGCTTCCAAGTGATTATGGAGGTGTGAGTGCAACCTTCAATGTTGGTGATCTTAGTCTTTATTTAGATGATGAAAATTTGAGGACAAATTCTTTTGAAGAGGGGGAGAATGATACAAGTCAAGGTCAAGGTCAAGCTCCAAATGATCCGATTTGTTTAGTCCTTGAAGTGTTCGGGTTCAAGTTAAATTCAAACTCCTCATTTGTGTCATTTCTTAAATGGGACGATGATTCCATTGATGAAGCTTGAAGGTGACACCATTTCTAGAGTCTTAGTTATTTTAATTAAGCAAATAAAGGTCCGAAAATATCTTGTGATATTTCGGCCATTTTAGGCGTGTCTTAGGCGTGTGGAGTAGGCTCCTTGTGCTCCAAGGTTGCAAGTTGTCATTGAGTTGTAATGTTCCTTGAGTTTCCTTATTTCTTGGTTTCCTTAAGTGTGTTAGGCGTGTGAGGAGAGTTAGGGGCTGATTTGTGGTTTCCTTAAATACTCCTTTATTCTCTCCTAGAATCAAGGGATTAGGATGTAAGGAGTTAAGGGATGTTTCCTTAATTTCTTTGAGCTGATTTTCGGCCTTGTGAGTCCTTGGAGGACAAGTTTATTTTATTATAAATAATTGTTCCATGCTATCATTCAAGGCATGTGAGATTAATACAAATTCTTGTTATTTGAAATCAATTGTTTCCCTTACAATTATTTCGGCCATTAAGTCTATTTTCAGGAGTGATTATTTACTTAGTGTTTAATCAACTTAATTCCAGGAGTGGTTTAAAGTGAGATTAAGAGTTAATTAAAATAATCAGGAGTGTTTATTTTAATTATCATATCCGGTGACTTAAGACATAAATTTTCGGACTTCATTAATTATTCAAGTTCGAACCTTTGCTCGGGATTCTTGATTGCTCATTCATTTTGGACGTGTGATCATATCAAATGCATTCAACAAAGCTAATTGAGTCAAACGAAAGTCAAACATGGCTAAATGAATCAAATGAAAATCAAATGCATTCAACAAAGCTAATTGAATCAAATGAAACTCAAATGCATTCAACAAAGCTAATTGAATATAATGAAACTCAAATGCAATCAACAAAGCTAATTGAATCAATTGAAACTCAAATGCATTCAACAAAGCTAATTGAAACAAATGAAACTCAAAATTTATTCAACAAAGCTAATTGAATCAAATGAATCTCAAATGCATTCAACAAAACTAATTGAATCAAATTAAAGTCAAATGAAGTCAAACAAAGCTAATTGAATCAAATGAAGCTCAAATGCATTCTACAAATCTAATTAAATCAAATGAAACTCAAAATGCATTCAACAAAGCTAATTAAATCAAATGAAACTCAAATGCATTCAACAAAGCTAATTGAATCAATTGAAACTCAAATGCATTCAACAAAGCTAATTGAGTCAAACGAAAGTCAAACATGGCTAAATGAATCAAATGAAAATCAAATGCATTCAACAAAGCTAATTGAATCAAATGAAAGTCAAATGAAGTTAAACAAAGCTAATTCAATCAAATGAAACTTTAATGCATGCAACAAAGCTAATTGAATCAAATGAAACTCTAATGCATTCAACAAACCTAATTGAATCAAATTAAAGCCAAATGCATTCAACAAAGCTAATTGAATCAAATGAAACTCAAATGCATTCAACAAAGCAAATTGAATCAAATGAAACGCAAATGCATTCTACAAAGCTAATTGATGTATTTGATCTAGGAAAACCAAATACTAGAGTAAACGTGCGGAAGATTATAGTATTAATTCGAACAAAGGTAACCAAGGATAGTTCCTAGTTGCTCAATGATAAAGGCAAAGCCACCACAAGGAACAAACTAAGGGTTTTGACGTGTAAAGGCAAAGCCACCAGCAATCCAGAGGGATGAATACTCAAAGCATTCGAAAAGCACAAAGCATAAACTGAATTCATTAATTGAAACACACGTACAACTTAAGCTATTTATAAACACACATAAAACGTAAATCCTAGTAGGTTTAGGACAATTCCCTAAATCCTAGACTCCTAAAACAAACCGACTCCACTTAGGATAACAGTCCTAAGGTATTTCAAACTCTACTCTAAACCGATTCTACTTAGGATAACACTCCTAAAGCATGTCAACCACTACACTCCTAGTTGCTGGTCATATTCAAGCTTTACCATGCATACTAGTACGTGTGAGTGTGATGATGACCCTAGGAATCGTCCATGCATAGCCTCAATTGACTCCACATCCAAAATGACACTCTTATGCATTAAGGCTAGCACATCCTCATCCATACTTGGATCATACTCCTCTTCTTCGAAAACAATTGTCCTCAATTGAGCCACATCATCATCATGAACATAGGGTGATAAGTCTCCAATGTTGAAAGTAGAACTTACACCATAGTCTTCCGACAGCTCCAACTTGAAGGCATTGTCGTTATACTTCTCAATGATCTTGAAAGGTCCTTCTGATCGAGGCATCAACTTGTTTTTCCGCATATTAGGAAACCTTTCTTTACGCAAGTGTAGCCATACTAAGTCACCAACCTTATACTCATGTTGCTTGCGGTTCTTGTTGGCTAACACCTTGTATCTTTCATTCACTTTCTCGATCCTTGCTCGAACTTGGGCGTGCAACTTCAACATGGCTTGGGCCTTTGCTTGAGCATCTCCATGCACGTAATCACCCTTTGGCAAAGGAATGAGATCAATAGGCAATCTTGGATTGACACCATACACCACTTGAAACGGAGAATGACGAGTTGCATAAGTAGGAGATCGATTATATGCAAACTCAGCATGAGACAACTTGACATCCCAATCCTTAGTACTCTTGCTAACCAATCCTCGAAGCAAAGCTCCAAGTGTGCGATTTGTCACTTCCGTCTGCCCATCAGTTTGGGGGTGATGAGAAGTGCTAAAACAAAGCTTAGTACCAAGCATCTTCCATAAAGTTTTCCAGAAATAACTCATGAACTTGGTGTCTCGATCACTCACAATTGTTTTAGGCACCCCATGTAAGCGTACAATCTCTTTGAAATACAAATCAGCCACCTTCGAGGCATCATCCGTTTTGTGGCAAGGAATGAAGTGAGCCATTTTAGAAAAACGGTCCACCACCACCATAATTGAATCCTTACCTCTTTGTGTACGAGGCAAACCAACAATGAAATCCATGGAGACATCCTCCCAAGGATATTCCGGAACAAGTAAGGGAGTATACAATCCTTGATGAAACGTACTCTTTGCCTTCTGATAAGTAGCACATCGAGCAATAACTCCTTGGACATCTCCTTGCATCTTTGGCCAATAAAAATGCTCTTGCAACATTGCAAGTGTCTTGGTAATACCAAAATGGCCAGCAATGCCTCCCCCATGAGCCTCCCTAACAAGTAATTCCCGAATTGAACAAGACGGAATACAAAGCTTATTACCTTTGAAAAGGAACCCCTCGTGCATGACATAGGATCCCACGGCCCCTTTGACACATTCACCAACAATAGGCCCGAAATCAACATCTTCCTTGTAATACTCTTTAAGAAGCTCGAATCCTAACAACTTGGATTGCAATACACCAATCAAAGTATGCCGCCGTGAAAGAGCATCAGCTACCACATTATTTTTGCCTTCTTTGTACTTGGAAGAAAAGTTGAAAGATTGAAGGAACTCAACCCATTTTGCATGCCTTGGATTGAGCTTTTGCTGCCCATGAATATGCTTTAGAGCCTCATGATCCGAATGCAACACAAAGTGACTTGGACGCAAATAGTGACTCCAATGATCCAATGCCCTCACTATGGCATAGAATTCCTTATCATAGGTAGAGTAGTTTAACCTTGCGCCATTCAATTTCTCACTAAAGTAAGCTATGGGACGCTTACCTTGCACCAAAACTGCTCCAATGCCAACTCCACTAGCATCACACTCTACCTCAAAAGGTTGTGAAAAATCGGGCAAAGCTAGTATGGGCGTGTTACACAAGAGTTGTTTAATAGTTTCGAAGGCTTGTTGAGCTGCTCTATTCCACTCAAACTTCCCTTGCTTAATGCATTCGGTCATGGGAGCCATAATGCTACTGAAATTCTTCACAAAACGCCTATAAAAAGAAGCAAGGCCATGAAAAGACCTCACTTGGGAGATAGTAGTAGGCGTAGGCCACGAGTTTATGGCTTCCACTTTGGAGGGATCAACCGAAACGCCATCCTTAGACACTATATAACCAAGAAAAGTGACGCTTGGAACAAGGAAATAGCACTTCTCCACCTTAGCATAAAGTTGTTGCTTCCTTAACACCTCAAAGACGGCCCTCAAATGACCCATATGATTCGCAACACTTCGACTATAAATCAAAATGTCGTCGAGGTATACCACCACAAATTTGCCCAAGAAAGGTTTGAGCATTTCATTCATCAACCGCATGAAGGTACTAGGAGCATTAGTAAGACCAAATGGCATCACAAGCCACTCATAAAGACCTACCTTAGTCTTGAAAGCCGTCTTCCATTCATCTCCTTCCCTCATTCGAATTTGGTGGTAACCACTTCTCAAGTCTATCTTGGAGAACACTGTCGAGCCATGCAATTCATCAAGCAAATCATCAAGTCTAGGAATAGGAAACCTATACTTGATCGTTATATTATTCACAGCTCTAGAATCAATGCACATGCGCCAAGTTCCATCCTTCTTTGGCACTAACAAGGCCGGAACAGCACAAGGGCTCATACTTTCCCTCACATATCCCCTCTCCATCAACTCCTCAATTTGTCTTTGAAGCTCTTTCGTCTCTTGAGGGTTACACCTATAGGCTGCCTTGTTTGGTAAAGAGGCTCCAGGAACAAGGTCAATTTGGTGCTCAATACCTCTAATAGGTGGTAATCCCGGGGGTAAATCACTCGGAAACACATCAACAAAGTCCTCTAAAATCCGGGCTACACACTTAGGAACGGTTGGTTGTGAGTTTGTGGTGCTCTCCTCACTCACTTGAACCAACAAATACCCACCTCCCTCCTTCTCTAACTCATGAGTAATTTGCTTTTCAGTCAACAACAAACTCTCTTTGGCGTGGGGCTTAGAGACAACAAGAGGTTTCAACGCGGTTTTCTTATTCCCAATAGTGGCAATATACACATTGGCACGTCCATCATACTTCACAAATCGATCATATTGCCAAGGACGTCCTAATAAAACATGACATGCGTCCATATTCACCACATCACATAACACTTCATCCCTAAATTTACCAATTTCAAAAGAAATAAGTGCTTGTTTATTTACCTTGACATCGCTGCCATCACTTAGCCAATGCAACTTGTAAGGCCTTGGATGAGGTGTGGTTGGCCACTTAAGCTTGTCAATCAACGTAGTAGAGACCACATTGGTGCAACTCCCCGTGTCAATGATCAAATCACACAATCTTTCCTTCACAAGGCAACGTGTAAGGAAGATTTTGTCCCTTTGAGTCTCCAAGGGTGCTGCTTTGGAGTGAAGGGTGCGCATGATGAGTGCTTGGCCCTCCTTCACCGGTTCCTCCTCCGAATCAGCTACATATGCATCCTCCTCATTGCCCCCATACTCCTCTTCTTCGAAGCTTGGGTCCTCCTTGGAAGCATATGCCTCGTCAATCTCACGAATGTCCCTCAATGTCATGACACGATTGTTTGGACAATCTTTGATCACATGGCCATACCCCTTACACTTAAAACAAATTCGTCTTTCCTCCGTGGGTAAGGGTTGTGATGACTTGCCCTTGTCTTGCTTGAATTTGTCAAATTTGGGCGTGAATTTGGACGTATTGCCCCCACTTTTCTCTCCTTGAGTTTTCTCAAAACTCTTCACAAACGGTGATGCGAATACGCCAAGCTACTTCAACCAATATGCATCAAGCTACCTCAACCTAACCAAGCTATCTCTAATCAGTTTGTTTAACTATTGGTTATGGTTGGTTTTGAGATTAAAAATGTCATTAAAAGGGTTAACCAACATTAACCACCCTTTTAAACTGTTAAATGTATTTTGAACGATGGCCCGGTTTTGTTGTAAGCTTAACTAAAGATTAGTACTAATATAATCTTGCTAAGCAACGAAGGAAAGGAAGTTAATTAAGTTACTTAGTTTAATTACAGTTTTTGTAATTTACGGTTTTGTAAACCGGAATTATTTTGCTTAGCGTAAGTTGTAATATCAACGAAAGGGATGCGATCTACACTTGGGACGTGTGAAAGGAGGTCCTTGAAGATATTTTGGAGCTTGTGTTGTAAGCTAAGAGAAGCCTCCCCACTTGCGTGTGGAAAACCGGCCCTCCTTCCCTTATAGTCAACAAAACACACAACAACACTATTCCTCTTACACCTTTGTTGGAATTTAGAGATATTTGTTGTTTATTGCTTTGTTTAATCTTTTAAGTACTTAGATCTTTTGGGATTGAATAGCTTGTAATATATATATGTGGTTCATCAATGGAAAAGAAGATTTGGTTGTTAAACTTGAGCATTGTGCTTATTCGAACTTTTGGAGTGCAAACCCGAAATTTCCTCTTGTGATTAAGAAGTGAACTTAATCTTGAAATCCTTGAGTTAAGTGAGTAAACTTAACCTAAGAGAGAGTTAGGATAATTAGTGAGTGAAGCTAATTGAATTACTCTCAAAACCCTCCTAAATCAGTTTCTAGGTGAGTGAAGCCTCTAATCAGATTTAGAACCCTTAAGTGGAAGTAAGTGAGTGAAGCTTATCAAGCTTAAGTAAACACAATTCTTTTAGTTTTAAGAGTGATTCTTTCGACTAAAAGTCTATATCCATTGTTCGTTTGTTTCCGCTGTTAGTGGGTCTCCTAAACACACGTGAGAGGAGTCTCATTTCGCATCAAACGGTTTTGGAAACGATGCCTTCTTAGCTTTGGCATGTTTCTCAACTCTCATGGCTACTTGACATACCTCCTCGAAACTCCAATAGGGTTGCAAATCAACCTTCTTCGATATTTTCTTGTCAAGACCACCAATAAATCGTGCTATTTTAAACTCAACTTTCTCCTCCACATCGCACATCATGGTCAATCTTTCAAATTCAGCCACATATTCCTCGACACTAAGGGCGTTTTGCTTGAAAGCTTGCAGCTTTATGTACATGTCTTGGATAAAATCCGTGGGCAAGAATCGTTTCTTCATACGAACCTTGAGTTGTTCCCATGAATCAAGTCGTGGCTTACCTTCCTTCCTCCGTTTATTTTTGAGATTTTCGAACCAAAGGCTTGCATAGCTTGTTATTTTTAGCACACCCACCTTAAAACGCTTGTGATCATCATAATCCTTATAATCAAAGATGCGTTCAATCCGTTGTAGCCATTCTAAAAACCTTTCGGGCTTCATGCTGCCATCAAATTCCGGGAGATCGAGTCTCAATCCCCTATCATCATCATCTGCTTCGCTTTGTCTTCGTCGAGGTCTCCCTTGGGGTTGCTCCCCTTCCGAGCTAGACTCATGTATAGAAGGCACACTTCTACTAGGATTAGGAGATTGATTTCTATGTGGAACTCCTTGTTGATTTCGAAAAAGATGAACAAGTTCATCCATGCGTGCTCGTAGATCGGCTATTTCTCTATCTCGACGTAATTCATTGGCTTGATTGAGTGTAATGCCTCGAGGGACTCGAACCTCGTTGTCCTCGTCACTTTGAGCACCGTCCATAATGAAGACTCCAAACAGAACTTGGATCTTGGACGAATTTTTTTGCCCTTCACGTTTCTAGGGTGAAGGTATTTAGTAAAGTTTTGTGAAAACCACAAAATCTTGAGAAAAAGATGGAGTCTTGGAAGGTTTCTTTGAATGTGTTTGTGTAATGGAGGGATGTACTTTAGTGAAGTTGATCCATGTGAGAGATGGCTCATTTCTACAAATCCTAGTTATGTTAGGATTTGTGTTGTTTCCTAGTTCTAGTAGGAATAGGACTCCCTAATCCTAGTAGGAATAGAACTCCTAGTTCTATTAGGAGTATAAAAGTTTATAAATTCTAGTTGAGTTAGAAATCCAAATCCTAGTTGGATTAGGATTCTAATTAGAGTAGAGTTATATCTTCAATAGGAGTCTAGTTAATAGGCGCCAAGTTGAGCTTGTTCTACTTGGTTTAGGAGTTTGTTATTTCTTTGTTATCTTGTTTGTTTAATCTTATCTTTGTGAGTTTTATTAGGAGTATGACTTAGGTACTTGTCCTAAGCATAGTAGGAGTCGGTTTTGTTTTCCTTATAAATAGTTTAGGTTGTATGGTTTATTTTAAGATGAGAGTGAATGAATTAAAGTTTGTGAGTTTTCTTAAAACTTAAGTGTGCAAACACAAACAACCCTTGATTGCAGGTGGCTTAGCCTTTACGCATCAAAACCCTTAGTTTGTTCCTTGTGGTGGCGTTGCCTTTATCATTGAGCATCTAAGAACTATCCAACCCTTAGTTTGAGATTCGTGGTGATTAAATTCTTTATCGGAAATCAACTAAGTACTATCTTTTATTTTTATTAATTTCCGCACCCTAATTTAGTCTTTTAGTAGATTAAATATATCTTTTAGTAGCTCTGATACCATATATATATTGTCCTAAATTTTCACAAGAGCTACTAAAAGATATATTTAATCTACTAAAAGACTAAATTAGGGTGCGGAAATTAATAAAAATAAAAGATAGTACTTAGTTGATTTCCGATAAAGAATTTAATCACCACGAATCTCAAACTAAGGGTTGGATAGTTCTTAGATGCTCAATGATAAAGGCAACGCCACCACAAGGAACAAACTAAGGGTTTTGATGCGTAAAGGCGAAGCCACCAGCAATCAAGGGTTGTTTGTGTTTGCACACTTAAGTTTTAAGAAAACTCACAAACTTTAATTCATTCACTCTCATCTTAAAATAAACCATACAACCTAAACTATTTATAAGGAAAACAAAACCGACTCCTACTATGCTTAGGAAAAGTACCTAAGTCATACTCCTAATAAAACTCACAAAGATAAGATTAAACAAACAAGATAACAAAGAAATAACAAACTCCTAAACCAAGTAGAACAAGCTCAACTTGGCGCCTATTAACTAGACTCCTATTGAAGATATAACTCTACTCTAATTAGAATCCTAATCCAACTAGGATTTGGATTTGTAACTCAACTAGAATTTATAAACTTTTATACTCCTAATAGAACTAGGAGTTCTATTCCTACTAGGATTAGGGAGTCCTATTCCTACTAGAACTAGGAAACAACACAAATCCTAACATAACTAGGATTTGTAGAAATGAGCCATCTCCCACATGGATCAGAAGTTTTGTGGAATTTTCGAAATCTTGAAAAAAAGGTTCAATCTTTAAGGTGTTCTTGAAGGTTGAATACTCTCCTTCAATGGCCGAAAAAAAAAATTTCTCAAGGATGAGAACCAAAGCTCTGGATACCAAGATGATGTATTTGATCTAGGAAAACCAAATACTAGAGTAAACGTGCGGAAGATTGTAGTATTAATTCGAACAAAGGTAACCAAGGATAGTTCCTAGTTGCTCAATGATAAAGGCAAAGCCACCACAAGGAACAAACTAAGGGTTTTGACGCGTAAAGGCAAAGCCACCAGCAATCAAGAGGGATGAATACTCAAAGCATTCGAAAAGCACAAAGCATAAACTGAATTCATTAATTGAAACACACGTACAACTTAAGCTATTTATAAACACACATAAAACGTAAATCCTAGTAGGTTTAGGACAATTCCCTAAATCCTAGACTCCTAAAACAAACCGACTCCACTTAGGATAACAGTCCTAAGGTATTTCAAACTCTAGTCTAAACCGATTCTACTTAGGATAACACTCCTAAAGCATGTCAACCACTACACTCCTAGTTGCTGGTCATATTCAAGCTTTACCATGCATACTAGTACGTGTGAGTGTGATGATGACCCTAGGAATCGTCCATGCATAGCCTCAATTGACTCCACATCCAAAATGACACTCTTATGCATTAAGGCTAGCACATCCTCATCCATACTTGGATCACTAATTGAATCAAATGAAACGCAAATGCATTCAACAAAGCTAATTGAATCAAATGAAACTCAAATGCATTTAACAAAGCTAATTGAATCAAATTAAAGTCAAATGAAGTCAAACAAAGCTAATTGAATCAAGTGAAACTCAAATGCATTCAACAAAGCTAATTGAGTCAAACGAAAGTCAAACATGGCTAAATGAATCAAATGAAAATCAAATGCATTCAACAAAGCTAATTGAATCAAATGAAAGTCAAATGAAGTTAAACAAAGCTAATTCAATCAAATGAAACTTTAATGCATGCAACAAAGCTAATTGAATCAAATGAAACTCTAATGCATTCAACAAACCTAATTGAATCAAATTAAAGTCAAATGCATTCAACAAAGCTAATTGAATCAAATGAAACTCAAATGCAATCAACAAAGCTAATTGAATCAAATGAAACTCAAAATGCATTCAACAAAGCTAATAGAATCAAATGAAACTCAAATGCATTCAACAAAGCTAATTGAATCAAATTAAAGTCAAATGCATTCAACAAAGCTAATTGAATCAAATGAAACTCAAATGCATTCAACAAAGCTAATTGAATCAAATTAAAGTCAAATGCATTCAACAAAGCTAATTGAATCAAATGAAACTCAAATGCATTCAACAAAGCTAATTGAATCAAATGAATCTCAAATGCATTCTATAAATCTAATTAAATCAAATGAAACTCAAATTCATTCAACAAAGCTAATTGAATCAAATGAAACTCAAATGCTTTCAACAAAGCTAATTGAATCAAGTGAAACTCAAATGCATTCAACAAAGATAATTGAGTCAAATTAAAGTCAAATGAAGTCAAACAAAGCTAATTGAATCAAGTGAAACTCAAATGCATTCAACAAAGCTAATTGAGTCAAACGAAAGTCAAACATGGCTAAATGAATCAAATGAAAATCAAATGCATTCAACAAAGCTAATTGAATCAAATGAAACTCAAATGAATTCAACAAAGCTAATTGAATATAATGAAACTCAAATGCAATCAATAAAGCTAATTGAATCAAATGAAACTCAAATGCATTGAACAAAGCTAATTGAAACAAATGAAACTCAAAATTTATTCAACAAAGCTAATTGAATCAAATGAAACTCAAATGCATTCAACAAAACTAATTGAATCAAATTAAAGTCAATTGAAGTCAAACAAAGCTAATTGAATCAAATGAAGCTCAAATGCATTCTACAAATCTAATTGAATCAAATGAAACTAAAAATGCATTCAACAAAGCTAATTAAATCAAATGAAACTCAAATGCATTCAACAAAGCTAATTGAATCAAATGAAACTCAAATGCATTCAACAAATCTAATTGAATATGTGAAACTCAAATGCATTCAACAAAGCTAATTGAATCAAATTAAAGTCAAATGAAGTCAAACAAAGCTAATTGAATCAAGTGAAACTCAAATGCATTCAACAAAGCTAATTGAGTCAAACGAAAGTCAAACATGGCTAAATGAATCAAATGAAAATCAAATGCATTCAACAAAGCTAATTGAATCAAATGAAAGTCAAATGAAGTTAAACAAAGCTAATTCAATCAAATGAAACTTTAATGCATGCAACAAAGCTAATTGAATCAAATGAAACTCTAATGCATTTGATCCGAAACTAGTTGCTAGTTCCGAAATTCTACTAAGTACTAATCTCAATCACAACAAGGGAGAAATTCACGGTTTAAGGATTAGTACTAGTTTAATCATGTTGAGCAACATAGGAAAGGAAGTTAATTAAGCGAGTTAGCTTAATTAACATTTTTTGTAATTTTCGGTTTTTGTAAAACCGGAATTATTTTGCTTAGCGTAAGTTGTAATATCCACGAAATATGCTTGGGGATGCGATCTACACTTGGGGCGTGTGAAAGGAGGTCCTTGACGATATTTATGGAGCTTGTGTTGCAAGCTAAGGGAGGCCATCCACTTGGGTGTGGAAAACCGGCCCTCCTTCCCTTATAGTCAACAAAACACACAACAACACTATTCCTCTTACACCTTTGTTGGAAGATTAGAGATATTTGTTGTTTATTGCTTTGTTTAATCTTTTAAGTACTTAGATCTTTTGGGAGTGATTAGCTTGTAATATATATCAAATGGTGATCATAAATGAAAATCAGATTTGGATAATTGAAATTTAAGCTTTGTGCTTCAAATTAAAACACGTTGTGTTAAAGATTAAAAACCGAGGTTTTTATTCTATCTTTGAACCGATTTTCTTGGGAGGTCAAACTACGAGAAAGTCAACCTAATTGACATATTCGAGAGTGGAGATTCTCGTTCTTTGTTAATTAAAACCGTGATTGAGGAAGAGAGTGGAGATTCATTTCCTTAGTTATAAACCGAATTATAAACTTGAAGTGGAGGCTTTTAGTTTATTGTTCAACTATCGTAAACGCAATTTCTATTTTAGAAGTGTGTTCGTATCAAGTGGTATCAAGAGCTGAGTTCTGAAATGGACGATGAAATGAATGATAATGCTAGACGAGATGCGATGCTAGAAGCTTTAGCTAAGCAAAACGAAGCATTACACGACATGATGGCAAAGATAACCTTAGAATTGTTTAAGAAGAAACCCAATGAGGAAGAAAGGAGTTCTAGGGCTGATGATAGGGGTTTGAAAATCGAAGTTCCGGATTTTGATGGAGCTAGTGATCCGGAATTATACATTGAATGGGAACGTTCTTTGGAGCGTTTTTTGATTACAAAGACACTCCGAATGACAAGAAATACAAGGTGGCTGTATTGAAGCTAACCAAATATGCATCCATTTGGTTAGAAGGATTGAAGAGGCAAAGGGTGAAGGAGAACAAATCCAAGATTGCTACTTGGGAAAAATTGAAGAAGCAATTGAGGAAACGTTTTGTTCCAACTAACTACAAACAAAATCGGTATGTTAGATGGTCCACACTCAAGCAAGGCGCCATGCCTATGGAGGAGTACATCAAGGAATTTGAGAAACTTTCCATTGTTTGTGAAATCGAAGAAATGGAGGAGCAAAAGTTAGGCCGGTTCTTAGGAGGCCTAAATGAAGAGGTGCGTGAGAAAGTAGAGGTGTTCCCATACCTCACATTCGATGAAGCTTGCAAAGTGGCTCTCAAAATGGATAGCCAAAAGAAGAAACCAGTAGCAAGTAAGTCTTATTCCAAGCCATTTAGTACTTTCAAAGTTAATCCTAGTACTAGTAATCTTGATAAGAACAAAAAACCTGATTTCACTAGGAAAGACAAGGAGAAAGTCGGAGATGACAAAACCTTAAAAGTAAAATGTTTTAAGTGTCAAGGCTATGGCCATTACCAAGCTAATTGTCCGACTAAAAGAATCATGACCATAAGAGATATAATAGAAATAGACGAGTTGGAAAGACAATCTCTTTTAGAGATGGAACATGATAAAAATGGAAGTGAGGATGAGGAGGACGTGTGCAATCCTGAAATGGAGGGTGAAACCTTAGTGATTAGGAGGTCCTTATACTCAAATGTGGTGGCCGAAAATGAGGAACAAAGGGAGACCATTTTTCATTCGAAATGCCTAGTGAAAAAAAAACTATGCAATTTGATCATAGATGGTGGAAGTTGTACTAATGTAGCTTCAACTGAACTTGTAGAAAAGTTAGCATTACCTATGACTAAACATCCAATTCCTTATAAACTGAAATGGCTAGATGATGATAGTGAAGTAAGGGTAAAAAATAGAGTTTTAATCACATTCTCAATTGGAAATTATGAAGATGAAATTCTATGTGATGTAATCCCTATGACTGCGTGCCATATACTACTTGGTAGACCGTGGTAATTTGATCGCAAGGTGATGCATGATGGTTTTAAGAATGTGTATAAGGTGAACAAGAATGGCAAAATCAAAACCTTACTACCATTACCTCCTTCAAAAATCCGAAACACAAAACCAACACCAAAAGAAAACCCGATGTGTAGTGGCGTGTTCTTAGGGAGAAAACGATTTGAGAGGGAGTTGGAGGAAAATCAGTTGGTGTATATTTTGGTTGCCAAGGAGGTGAATGAGGGAGTGAACGTTGAGGATCCGCATTTGAGGGAGTTGTTGGAGGAGTTTGGAGATGTGTTCCCTAATGACCTACCAAATGGCCTACCCCCTAAACGTGGAATTGAACATCAAATTGATCTCATTCCCGGAGCACCAATTCCAAATAAACCTTCCTATAGATGTAATCCCAAAGAGAGTGAGGAATTACAAAGCCAAATCAGTGAGTTGATGGGCAAGGGTTACGTGAGGGAGAGCAAGAGTCCGTGTGCCGTTCCGGCTTTGCTTGTGCCAAAAAAAGACGGTTCATGGAGGATGTGTATTGATAGCCGTGCTGTGAACAACATCACCATAAAGTACAGATTTCTCATCCCTAGATTAGATGACATGCTAGATGAGTTGAGTGGATCCAAGTTGTTTTCGAAAATTGATTTGAGAAGTGGATACCACCAAATATGCATGAAGGAGGGAGATGAGTGGAAGACGGCTTTCAAGACGAAGTATGGGTTGTATGAATGGCTGGTTATGCCATTTGGTCTCACGAATGCCCCTAGTACTTTCATGAGATTAATGAATGAAGTACTTAGGCCATTTTTGGGAAAGTTCGTAGTTGTATATTTGGATGATATTCTTGTTTTCAGTGCTAACAAGGATGGTCATTTAATTCATTTGCAACAAGTGTTCGAAGTTTTGAGAGAACAAAAACCGTATGGGAAGCTTGAAAAGTGCACGTTCATGCAACGAGAGATTGGCTTCCTTGGGTTCATCATTTCGGATGAAGGGGTGAAGGTGGATCCATCCAAAGTTGAAGCAATTTCTTCTTGGCCGGTTCCTACAACTATCACCGAGGTGAGGTCTTTTCATGGTTTAGCTTCGTTTTATAGGAGGTTTATAAACAATTTCAAGCACCTTATTAGCTCCTATAACGGAATGCACTAAACATGGAAAATTTGAATGGAGTGACGCAGCTCAAAAGGCGTTTGAGCTTGTAAAAGAGAGAATGTGTAAAACGCCTATCCTAGCTTTACCGGATTTTGCAAAACCATTTGAAGTTGAGTGTGATGCAAGTGGAACGGGTATTGGGGCTGTTTTGATTCAATGTGGCAAGCCTATTGCGTATTTTAGCGAAAAATTAAATCAGGCTAAGTTGAATTATTCCACTTATGATAAAGAGTTTTACGCCATGGTTAGATCTCTTAATCATTGGAGTCACTATTTACGACCACAAGCTTTTGTTCTTCATTCCGATCATGAATCACTGAAATATATTCATGGACAACATAAGCTTAGTGCTCCGGCATGCTAAATGGGTAGAGTTCTTACAATCGTTCAACTTTGTTGCCAAGTACAAGGCCGGGAAAGCTAACGTGGTAGCTGATGCTTTATCTCGGAGACACGTATTGCTTAATATGGTGGATTCCAAGGTACTTGGGTTTGAACTAATTAAAGAATTTTATGTTCTTGATGAGGGGACACGAGATCTGTTCGAGGCTACCAAAGATGGTCCAAAAGACCATTATCATCAAATGGAGGGGTTCTTGTTCAAAGGGAACAAACTTTGCGTTCCCAAATGTCCCGTTCGTGATTTGCTCATAAGAGAGGCTCATGGTGGCGGTTTGGCTGGCCATTTTGGCGTTGCCAAAACCATGGAATTATTACAAGAACATTTTTCTTGGCCTCATATGATCAAGGAAGTGCACGCTTGTTTTGGCTCGTTGCGGAGTTTGTCAAAGAGCCAAAAGCACGTTTCATAAGGGGTTGTATACTCCTTTGCCGATCGGAGAGGCCTTGGGAGGATGTTAGTATGGATTTCATCGTTGCACTTCCAAGAACGCAAAGAGGAAAGGATTCGGTCATGGTGGTGGTGGACCGTTTCTCAAAAAATGGCACACTTTGTGCCTTGCCATAAAACGAGAAGATGCTATTAACGTTTCTTGTTTATATTTCGGGGAAATTGTCCGTCTACATGGAATACCAAAAACTATTGTCTCGGATCGAGATAGCAAGTTTTTGAGTCATTTTTGGAGGTCCCCGTGGAGGATGATGGGTACTAAGTTGCTGTTTAGTACTTCACATCACCCCCAAACCGACGGTCAAAGAAGTGACAAATCGAACTCTAGCCACCTTGTTAAGGGGCTTAGTGAGCAAGACCAGGGAAAGATTGGGATGTCAAGCTATGCCACGCAGAATTTGCTTACAATAGGACTCCCACTTTTGCAACAAGACATTCACCGTTCGAAGTGGTATATGGGGTAAACCCGTATGTACCTATTTATCTCATTTCGTTGCCTAAGGACTCTTATGTTCACGGGGATGCTAGGCAACAAGCTGAAACAATGGTGAAGGTTCACAAAGAAATCCGCGCCAACATCGAAAAGGCCAATGAAATGTACAAGAAAAAAAGCAAACAAGGGCCGAAAACCGAGGTTGTTTGCTCCGGGAGATTTGGTGTGGATACACTTGAGGAAGGAAAGGTTTCCAAGTAAAAGAAAGCATAAACTCATGCCCTGAGCTGATGGACCTTTCAAGGTTCTTGAACGCTACGGCAATAATGCTTACAAAATAGACCTTCCCGGAGACTATGGCGTGGCAGCCACATTCAACGTAGGGGACTTATGCCCCTATTTCGAAGATAACGATGTGCAAGAATTGAGGACAATTCCTTTTGAAGAAGGAGAGGATGATCCGAAACTAGTTGCTAGTTCCGAAATTCTACTAAGTACTAATCTCAATCACAACAAGGGAGAAATTCACGGTTTAAGGATTAGTACTAGTTTAATCATGTTGAGCAACATAGGAAAGGAAGTTAATTAAGCGAGTTAGTTTAATTAACGTTTTTTGTAATTTTCGGTTTTTGTAAAACCGGAATTATTTTGCTTAGCGTAAGTTGTAATATCCACGAAATATGCTTGGGGATGCGATCTACACTTGGGGCGTGTGAAAGGAGGTCCTTGACGATATTTATGGAGCTTGTGTTGCAAGCTAAGGGAGGCCATCCACTTGGGTGTGGAAAACCGGCCCTCCTTCCCTTATAGTCAACAAAATACACAACAACACTATTCCTCTTACACCTTTGTTGGAAGATTAGAGATATTTGTTGTTTATTGCTTTGTTTAATCTTTTAAGTACTTAGATCTTTTGGGAGTGATTAGCTTGTAATATATATCAAATGGTGATCATAAATGAAAATCAGATTTGGATAATTGAAATTTAAGCTTTGTGCTTCAAATTAAAACACGTTGTGTTAAAGATTAAAAACCGAGGTTTTTATTCTATCTTTGAACCGATTTTCTTGGGAGGTCAAACTACGAGAAAGTCAACCTAATTGACATATTCGAGAGTGGAGATTCTCGTTCTTTGTTAATTAAAACCGTGATTGAGGAAGAGAGTGGAGATTCATTTCCTTAGTCATAAACCGAATTATAAACTTGAAGTGGAGGCTTTTAGTTTATTGTTCAACTATCGTAAACGCAATTCCTATTTTAGAAGTGTGTTCGTATCAGCATTCAACAAACCTAATTGAATCAAATTAAAGTCAAATGCATTCAACAAAGCTAATTGAATCAAATGAAACTCAAATGCATTCAACAAAGCAAATTGAATCAAATGAAACGCAAATGCATTCTACAAAGCTAATTAAATCAAATGAAACTCAAATGCATTCAACAAAGCTAATTGAATCAAATGAAACGCAAATGCATTCAACAAAGCTAATTGAATCAAATGAAACTCAAATGCATTTAACAAAGCTAATTGAATCAAATTAAAGTCAAATGAAGTCAAACAAAGCTAATTGAATCAAGTGAAACTCAAATGCATTTAACAAAGCTAATTGAATTAAATGAAACTCAAATGCAATCAAGAAAGCTAATTGAATCAAATGAAACTCAAATGCATTCAACAAAGCTAATTGAATCAAATGAAAGTCAAATGCAATCAACACAGCTAATTGAATCAAATGAAACTCAAATGCATTCAACAAAGCTAATTGAATCAAATTAAAGTCAAATGCATTTAACAAAGCTAATTGAATCAAATGAAACTCAAATGCATTCAACAAAGCTAATTGAATCAAATGAATCTCAAATGCATTCTACAAATCTAATTGAATCAAATGAAACTCAAAATGCATTCAACAAAGCTAATTAAATCAAATGAAACTCAAATGCATTCAACAAAGCTAATTGAATCAAATGAAACTCAAATGCATTCAACAAAGCTAATTGAATCAAGTGAAACTCAAATGCATTCAACAAAGCTAATTGAGTCAAACGAAAGTCAAACATGGCTAAATGAATCAAATGAAAATCAAATGCATACAACAAAGCTAATTGAATCAAATGAAACTCAAATGCATTCAACAAAGCTAATTGAATATAATGAAACTCAAATGCAATCAACAAAGCTAATTGAATCAATTGAAACTCAAATGCATTCAGCAAAGCTAATTGAAACAAATGAAACTCAAATGCAGTCAACAAAACTAATTGAATCAAATTAAAGTCAAATGAAGTCAAACAAAGCTAATTGAATCAAATGAAGCTCAAATGCATTCTACAAATCTAATTGAATCAAATGAAACTCAAAATGCATTCAACAAAGCTAATTAAATCAAATGAAACTCAAATGCATTCAACAAAGCTAATTGAATCAAGTGAAACTCAAATGCATTCAACAAAGCTAATTGAGTCAAAAGAAAGTCAAACATGGCTAAATGAATCAAATGAAAATCAAATGCATTCAACAAAGCTAATTGAATCAAATGAAAATCAAATGAAGTTAAACAAAGCTAATTCAATCAAATGAAACTTTAATGCATGCAACAAAGCTAATTGAATCACATGAAACTCTAATGCATTCAACAAACCTAATTGAATCAAATTAAAGTCAAATGCATTCAACAAAGCTAATTGAATCAAATGAAACTCAAATGCAAATTGAATCAAATGAAACGAAAATGCATTCTACAAAGCTAATTGAATCAAATGAAACGCAAATGCATTCAACAAAGCTAATTGAATCAAATGAAACTCAAATGCATTTAACAAAGCTAATTGAATCAAATTAAAGTCAAATGAAGTCAAACAAAGCTAATTGAATCAAGTGAAACTCAAATGCATTCAACAAAGCTAATTGAGTCAAACGAAAGTCAAACATGGCTAAATGAATCAAATGAAAATCAAATGCATTCAACAAAGTTAATTGAATCAAATGAAAGTCAAATGAAGTTAAACAAAGCTAATTTAATCAAATGAAACTTTAATGCATGCAACAAAGCTAATTGAATCAAATGAAACTCTAATGCATTCAACAAACCTAATTGAATCAAATTAAAGTCAAATGCATTCAACAAAGCTAATTGAATAAAATGAAACTCAAATGCATTCAACAAAGCTAATTGAATCAAGTGAAACTCAAATGCATTCAACAAAGCGAATTGAATCAAATTAAAGTCAAATGAAGTCAAACAAAGCTAATTGAATCAAGTGAAACTCAAATGCATTCAACAAAGCTAATTGAGTCAAACGAAAGTCAAACATGGCTAAATGAATCAAATGAAAATCAAATGCATACAACAAAGCTAATTGAATCAAATGAAACTCAAATGCATTCAACAAAGCTAATTGAATATAATGAAACTCAAATGCAATCAACAAAGCTAATTGAATCAATTGAAACTCAAATGCATTCAACAAAGCTAATTGAAACAAATGAAACTCAAAATTTATTCAACAAAGCTAATTGAATCAAATGAAACTCAAATGCATTCAACAAAACTAATTGAATCAAATTAAAGTCAAATGAAGTCAAACAAAGCTAATTGAATCAAATGAAGCTCAAATGCATTCTACAAATCTAATTGAATCAAATGAAACTCAAAATGCATTCAACAAAGCTAATTAAATCAAATGAAACTCAAATGCATTCAACAAAGCTAATTGAATCAAGTGAAACTCAAATGCATTCAACAAAGCTAATTGAGTCAAACGAAAATCAAACATGGCTAAATGAATCAAATGAAAATCCAATGCATTCAACAAAGCTAATTGAATCAAATGAAAGTCAAATGAAGTTAAACAAAGCTAATTCAATCAAATGAAACTTTAATGCATGCAACAAAGCTAATTGAATCAAATGAAACTCTAATGCATTCAACAAACCTAATTGAATCAAATTAAAGTCAAATGCATTCAACAAAGCTAATTGAATCAAATGAAACTCAAATGCATTCAACAAAGCAAATTGAATCAAATGAAACGAAAATGCATTCAACAAAGCTAATTGAATCAAATTAAAGTCAAATGCATTCAACAAAGCTAATTGAATCAAATGAAACTTTAATGCATGAAACAAAGCTAATTGAATCAAATGAAAGTCAAATGCAATCAACAAAGCTAATTGAATCAAATTAAAGTCAAATGCATTCAACAAAGCTAATTGAATCAAATGAAACTCAAATGCAATCAACAAAGCTAATTGAATCAAATGAAACTCAAAATGCATTCAACAAAGCTAATAGAATCAAATGAAACTCAAATGCATTCAACAAAGCTAATTGAATCAAATTAAAGTCAAATGCATTCAACAAAGCTAATTGAATCAAATGAAACTCAAATGCATTCAACAAAGCTAATTGAATCAAATTAAAGTCAAATGCATTCAACAAAGCTAATTGAATCAAATGAAACTCAAATGCATTCAACAAAGCTAATTGAATCAAATGAATCTCAAATGCATTCTATAAATCTAATTAAATCAAATGAAACTCAAATTCATTCAACAAAGCTAATTGAATGATGCGAATACGCCCAGCTACTTCAACCAATATGCATCAAGCTACCTAACCAAGCTATCTCTAATCAGTTTGTTTAACTATTGGTTATGGTTGGTTTTGAGATTAAAAATGTCATTAAAAGGGTTAACCAACATTAACCACCCTTTTAAACTGTTATATGTATTTTGAACGATGGCCCGGTTTTGTTGTAAGCTTAACTAAAGATTAGTACTAATATAATCTTGCTAAGCAACGAAGGAATGGAAGTTAATTAAGCTACTTAGTTTAATTACAGTTTTTGTAATTTACGATTTTGTAAACCGGAATTATTTTGCTTAGCGTAAGTTGTAATATCAACGAAACATGCTTAGGGATGCGATCTACACTTGGGACGTGTGAAAGGAGGTCCTTGAAGATATTTTGGAGCTTGTGTTGCAAGCTAAGGGAAGCCTCCCCACTTGGGTGTGGAAAACCGGCCCTCCTTCCCTTATAGTCAACAAAACACACAACAACACTATTCCTCTTACACCTTTGTTGGAATTTAGAGATATTTGTTGTTTATTGCTTTGTTTAATCTTTTAAGTACTTAGATCTTTTGGGATTGAATAGCTTGTAATATATATATGTGGTTCATCAATGGAAAAACAGATTTGGTTGTTGAAAACTTGAGCTTTGTGCTTATTCAAAAACACGTTGTGTTTAAAGTCTAAAAACCGAGGTTTTTATTCTATCTTTGAAACGAATTTCTTGGGAGGTAACACTACAAGAATTCAACCCAATTAGCAGATTTGAGAGTGGAGGTTCTCATAATTTGTTAGTTAAAACCCTTAATTAAGGTTGAGAGTGGAGATTCACTTCCTTAATTAAACCCGAATTACTAACTTTGAGTGGAGTCTTTTATTTGGTAATTCAATCTATCCTAAACACATTTCTTCATTGAGTTGTGTTTGAACCAATTCTTTTAGTTTTAAGAGTGATTCTTTCGACTAAAAGTCTATATCCATTGATCATTCGTTTTCCGCTGCATCGTGTTTTTGGGCCTTCTAAACACACACGTGAGAGGAGTCCAATTTCGCATCATTGAATCAAATGAAACTCAAATGCTTTCAACAAAGCTAATTGAATCAAGTGAAACTCAAATGCATTCAACAAAGATAATTGAATCAAATTAAAGTCAAATGAAGTCAAACAAAGCTAATTGAATCAAGTGAAACTCAAATGCATTCAACAAAGCTAATTGAGTCAAACGAAAGTCAAATGCATTCAACAAAGCTAAATGAATCAAATGAAACTCAAATGCATTCAACAAAGCTAATTGAAACAAATGAAACTCAAAATTTATTCAACAAAGCTAAATGAATCAAATGCATTCAACAAAGCTAATTGAATCAAATGAAACTCAAATGAATTCAACAAAGCTAATTGAATATAATGAAACTCAAATGCAATCAACAAAGCTAATTGAATCAAATGAAACTCAAATGCATTCAACAAAGCTAATTGAAACAAATGAAACTCAAAATTTATTCAACAAAGCTAATTGAATCAAATGAAACTCAAATGCATTCAACAAAACTAATTGAATCAAATTAAAGTCAATTGAAGTCAAACAAAGCTAATTGAATCAAATGAAGCTCAAATGCATTCTACAAATCTAATTGAATCAAATGAAACTCAAAATGCATTCAACAAAGCTAATTAAATCAAATGAAACTCAAATGCATTCAACAAAGCTAATTGAATCAAATGAAACTCAAATGCATTCAACAAATCTAATTGAATATGTGAAACTCAAATGCATTCAACAAAGCTAATTGAATCAAATTAAAGTCAAATGAAGTCAAACAAAGCTAATTGAATCAAGTGAAACTCAAATGCATTCAACAAAGCTAATTGAGTCAAACGAAAGTCAAACATGGCTAAATGAATCAAATGAAAATCAAATGCATTCAACAAAGCTAATTGAATCAAATGAAAGTCAAATGAAGTTAAACAAAGCTAATTCAATCAAATGAAACTTTAATGCATGCAACAAAGCTAATTGAATCCAATGAAACTCTAATGCATTCAACAAACCTAATTGAATCAAATTAAAGTCAAATGCATTCAACAAAGCTAATTGAATCAAATGAAACTCAAATGCATTCAACAAAGCAAATTGAATCAAATGAAATGCAAATGCATTCTACAAAGCTAATTAAATCAAATGAAACTCAAATGCATTCAACAAAGCTAATTGAATCAAATGAAACTCAAATGCATTTAACAAAGTTAATTGAATCAAATTAAAGTCAAATGAAGTCAAACAAAGCTAATTGAATCAAGTGAAACTCAAATGCATTTAACAAAGCTAATTGAATTAAATGAAACTCAAATGCAATCAACAAAGCTAATTGAATCAAATGAAACTCAAATGCATTCAACAAAGCTAATTGAATCAAATGAAAGTCAAATGCAATCAACAAAGCTAATTGAATCAAATGAAACTCAAATGCATTCAACAAAGCTAATTGAATCAAATTAAAGTCAAATGCATTCAACAAAGCTAATTGAATCAAATGAAACTCAAATGCATTCAACAAAGCTAATTGAATCAAATGAATCTCAAATGCATTCTACAAATCTAATTGAATCAAATGAAACTCAAAATGCATTCAACAAAGCTAATTAAATAAAATGAAACTCAAATGCATTCAACAAAGCTAATTGAATCAAATGAAACTCAAATGCATTCAACAAAGCTAATTGAATCAAATGAAAGTCAAATGCAATCAACAAAGCTAATTGAATCAAATGAAACTCAAATGCATTCAACAAAGCTAATTGAATCAAATGAAAGTCAAATGCAATCAACAAAGCTAATTGAATCAAATGAAACTCAAATGCATTCAACAAAGCTAATTGAATCAAATTGAAGTCAAATGCATTCAACAAAGCTAATTGAATCAAATGAAACTCAAATGCATTCAACAAAGCTAATTGAATCAAATGAATCTCAAATGCATTCTACAAATCTAATTGAATCAAATGAAACTCAAAATGCATTCAACTAAGCTAATTAAATAAAATAAAACTCAAATGCATTCAACAAAGCTAATTGAATCAAATGAAACTCAAATGCATTCAACAAAGCTAATTGAATCAAGTGAAACTCAAATGCATTCAACAAAGCTAATTGAATCAAATTAAAGTCAAATGAAGTCAAACAAAGCTAATTGAATCAAGTGAAACTCAAATGCATTCAACAAAGCTAATTCAGTCAAACGAAAGTCAAACATGGCTAAATGAATCAAATGAAAATCAAATGCATTCAACAAAGCTAATTGAATCAATTGAAACTCAAATGCATTCAACAAAGCTAATTGAAACAAATGAAACTCAAAATTTATTCAACAAAGCTAATTGAATCAAATGAAACTCAAATGCATTCAACAAAACTAATTGAATCAAATTAAAGTCAAATGAAGTCAAACAAAGCTAATTGAATCAAATGAAGCTCAAATGCATTCAACAAAGCTAATTAAATCAAATGAAACTCAAATGCATTCAACAAAGCTAATTGAATCAAGTGAAACTCAAATGCATTCAACAAAGCTAATTGAGTCAAACGAAAGTCAAACATGGCTAAATGAATCAAATGAAAATCAAATGCATTCAACAAAGCTAATTGAATCAAATGAAAGTCAAATGAAGTTAAACAAAGCTAATTCAATCAAATGAAACTTTAATGCATGCAACAAAGCTAATTGAATCAAATGAAACTCTAATGCATTCAACAAACCTAATTGAATCAAATTAAAGTCAAATGCATTCAACAAAGCTAATTGAATCAAATGAAACTCAAATGCATTCAACAAAGCAAATTGAATCAAATGAAACGCAAATTGATACAAGTCAAGGTCAAGGTCAAGCTCCAAATGATCCGATTTGTTTAGTCCTTGAAGTGTTCGGGTTCAATTTAAATTCAAACTCCTCATTTGTGTCATTTCTTAAGTGGGACGATGATTCCATTGATAAAGCTTGAAGGTGACACCATTTCTAGAGTCTTAGTTATTATAATTAAGTCTTTAATTTTCAGCAAATAAGGTCCGAAAATATCTTGTGATATTTCGACCAAGTTTGGCGTGTCATTAGGCGTGTGATTTGGACCTTGTGCTCCAAGTTTGCAAGTTGTCATTGAGTTGTAATACTTTCCTTATTTCTTGGTTTCCTTATGTATTTAGGCGTGTGAAGGGGGATTGGGGGCTGATTTGGTTGTTTCCTTATTTAGTCCTTTATTCTCTCCTAGAATCAAGGGATTAAGATGTAAGGAATTAAGGAATGTTTCCTTAATTCTTATGGCCGATTTTCGGCCCTTGCTTGGACCTTGGAGGACAAGTTTATTATATTATAAATAATAGTTCCATGCTATCATTCAAGGCATGTGAGATTTACCTAAAAACTTTGTTATTGAATTTAATTGTGTGATCAATTACTTTCGGCCATTGAGTAATTTTCAGGAGTGATTATTTACTTGGTGTTTAATCTACTTTATTCCAGGAGTGGTGTAAGTGAGATTAAGAGATAATTAAAATATTCAAGAGTGTTTATTTTAATTATCATATCCGGTGACTTAATCGTAATTTTCGGACTTCATTATTCATTCAAGTTCGAACCTTTGCTCGGAATTCTTGGTTGCTCTTTCAACTTGGACGTGCAATCATATCACAAATGCATTCTACAAAGCTAATTGAATTAAATGAAACGCAAATTCATTCAACAAAGCTAATTGAATCAAATGAAACTCAAATGCATTTAACAAAGCTAATTGAATCAAATTAAAGTCAAATGAAGTCAAACAAAGCTAATTGAATCAAGTGAAACTCAAATGCATTCAACAAAGCTAATTGAGTCAAACGAAAGTCAAACATGGCTAAATGAATCAAATGAAAATCAAATGCATTCAACAAAGCTAATTGAATCAAATGAAAGTCAAATGAAGTTAAACAAAGCTAATTCAATCAAATGAAACTTTAATGCATGCAACAAATCTAATTGAATCAAATGAAACTCTAATGCATTCAACAAACCTAATTGAATCAAATTAAAGTCAAATGCATTCAACAAAGCTAATTGAATCAAATGAAACTCAAATGCATTCAACAAAGCAAATTGAATCAAATGAAACGCAAATGCATTCTACAAAGCTAATTGAATCAAATGAAACGCAAATGCATTCAACAAAGCTAATTGAATCAAATGAAACTCAAATGCTTTTAACAAAGCTAATTGAATCAAATTAAAGTCAAATGAAGTCAAACAAAGCTAATTGAATCAAGTGAAACTCAAATGCATTCAACAAAGCTAATTGAGTCAAACGAAAGTCAAACATGGCTAAATGAATCAAATGAAACTCAAATGCATTCAACAAAGCTAATTGAATCAAATGAAAGTCAAATGAAGTTAAACAAAGCTAATTCAATCAAATGAAACTTTAATGCATGCAACAAAGCTAATTGAATCAAATGAAACTCTAATGCATTCAACAAACCTAATTGAATCAAATTAAAGTCAAATGCATTCAACAAAGCTAATTGAATCAAATGAAACTCAAATGCATTCAACAAAGCAAATTGAATCAAATGAAACGCAAATGCATTCTACATAGCTAATTGAATCAAATGAAAGTCAAATGCATTCAACAAAGCTAATTGAATCAAATGAAACTCAAATGCATTTAACAAAGCTAATTGAATCAAATGAAAGTCAAATGAAGTCAAACATAGCTAAATCAATCAAATGAAAATAAAATGCATTCAAAAAAGCTAATTAAATCAAATGAAACTCAAATGCAATCAACAAAGCTAATTGAATCAAATGAAACTCAAAATGCATTCAACAAAGCTAATAGAATCAAATGAAACTCAAATGAATTCAACAAAGCTAATTGAATCAAATGAATCTCAAATGCATTCTATAAATCTAATTAAATCAAATGAAAGTCAAACAAAGCTAATTGAATCAAATGAAACTCAAATGCATTCAACAAAGCTATTTGAATCAAATGAAACTCAAATGCATTCAACAAAGCTAATTGAATCAAATGAAGTCAAACAAAGCTAAATAAATCAAATGAAAGTCAAATGAAGTCAAACAAAGCTAATAGAATCAAATGAAACACAAATGCAATGAACAAAGCTAATTGAATCAAATGAAAGTCAAATGAGGTCAAACAAAGCTAATTGATTCAAATGAAACTCAAATGCATTCAACAAAGCTAATTGAATCAAATGAAACTCAAATGCATTTAACAAAGCTAATTGAATTAAATGAAACTCAAATGCAATCAACAAAGCTAATTGAATCAAATGAAACTCAAATGCTTTCAACAAAGCTAATTGAATTGAATTAAAGTCAAATGCATTCAACAAAGCTAATTGAATCAAATGAAACTCAAATGCATTCAACAAAGGTAATTGATTCAAATGAAACTCAAATGCATTCAACAAAGCTAATTGAATCAAATGAAACTCAAATGCATTTAACAAAGCTAATTGAATTAAATGAAACTCAAATGCAATCAACAAAGCTAATTGAATCAAATGAAACTCAAATGCTTTCAACAAAGCTAATTGAATCAAATGAAAGTCAAATGCAATGAACAAAGCTAATTGAATCAAATGAAACTCAAATGCATTCAACAAAGCTAATTGAATCAAATTAAAGTCAAATGCATTCAACAAAGCTAATTGAATCAAATGAAACTCAAATGCATTCAACAAAGCTAATTGAATCAAATTAAAGTCATATGCATTCAACAAAGCTATTTGAATCAAATGAAACTCAAATGCATTCAACAAAGCTAATTGATTCAAATGAAGTCAAACAAAGCTAATTAAATCAAATGAAAGTCAAATGAAGTCAAACAAAGCTAATAGAATCAAATGAAACACAAATGCATTCAACAAAGCTAATTGAATCAAATGAAAGTCAAATGAGGTCAAACAATGCTAATTGGTTCAAATGAAACTCAAATGCATTCAACAAAGTAAATTGAATCAAATGAAACTCAAATGCATTTAACAAAGTGATGTGGATGTGATTCCACACTTTAGTGAAGTTTTCAAATTCCCAAGAATCTTGAAAGAAAGATTGGTTCTTGATGGTTTCTTGGTTGAATCTTTAATGAACACACTCTAATAATACTCGAACAAAGGATAGAACTATTTGATTGAACACTCCTGAACTATCAAATAGGGTTTTGATTCAATTAAGTCACTCCTGGCCTAATTAATCAAGCACTAAATCCAAATGACTCCTGAATTGAATTCAATGGTTCTTAAACACACTCAAACCACTCCTGGAATTAAGTTGTTTAACACTAATTAATAAACACTCCTGAATATTAATTAATGGTTTGTAAGTAATTAAACTCACGAAATAAACTTTCATAAACTCTCTATATTCTCTCCTTTATTAATGATCGAAATAAAGCCTTATATAGGCATTACAAATACCTAATTATACTAGGACTAGAAAACATAAAAGATAACAAAGAAATAGTAAACTCCTAAACCAAGTAGAACAAGCTCAACTTGGCGCCTACTAACTAGACTCCTATTAAAGATATAACTCTACTCCAATTAGAATCCTAATCCAACTAGGATTTGGATTTCTAACTCAACTAGAATTTATAAGCTATTAGACTCCTAACAAAACTAGGAGTTCTAATCCTACTAGGATTAGGATATTAAGAGTCCTATTCCTACAAGAACTAGGAAAACAACACAAATCCTAACAGAACTAGGATTTGTAGGAAATGACCATCTCTCATATGGATCATTAACAAATAAAATTAACATCAAAGCACTATTCACAACCTTCAATTGTAAGATGATCCAAGCCCAATAACTCATAAGATCCACTAATTTAGTTATCTTCAATCTTCTTAACGGATCCATATCACAAAGCTAATTGAATTAAATGAAACTCAAATGCAATCAACAAAGCTAATTGAATCAAATGAAACTCAAATGCATTCAACAAAGCTAATTGAATCAAATCAAAGTCAAATGCAATCAACAAAGCTAATTGAATCAAATGAAACTCAAATGCATTCAACAAAGCTAATTGAAACAAATTAAAGTCAAATGCATTCAACAAAGCTAATTGAATCAAATGAAACTCAAATGCATTCAACAAAGCAAATTGAATCAAATGAATCTCAAATGCATTCTACAAATCTAATTGAATCAAATGAAACTCAAAATGCATTCAACAAAGCTAATTAAATCAAATAAAACTCAAATGCATTCAACAAAGCTAATTGAATCAAATGAAACTCAAATGCATTCAACAAAGCTAATTGAATCAAGTGAAACTCAAATGCATTCAACAAAGCTAATTGAGTCAAGCGAAAGTCAAACATGGCTAAATGAATCAAATGAAAATCAAATGCATTCAACAAAGCTAATTGAATCAAATGAAACTCAAATGCATTCAACAAAGCTAATTGAATATAATGAAACTCAAATGCAATCAACAAAGCTAATTGAATCAAATGAAACTCAAATGCATTCAACAAAGCTAATTGAAACAAATGAAACTCAAAATTTATTCAGCAAAGCTAATTGAATCAAATGAAACTCAAATGCATTCAACAAAACTAATTGAATCATATTAAAGTCAAATGAAGTCAAACAAAGCTAATTGAATCAAATGAAGCTCAAATGCATTCTACAAATCTAATTGAATCAAATGAAACTCAAAATGCATTCAACAAAGCTAATTAAATCAAATGAAACTCAAATGCATTCAACAAAGCTAATTGAATCAAATGAAACTCAAATGCATTCAACAAAGCTAATTGAATCAAGTGAAACTCAAATGCATTCAACAAAGCTAATTGAATCAAATTAAAGTCAAATGAAGTCAAACAAAGCTAATTGAATCAAGTGAAACTCAAATGCATTCAACAAAGCTAATTGAGTCAAACGAAAGTCAAACATGGCTAAATGAAAATCAAATGCATTTAACAAAGCTAATTGAATCAAATGAAAGTCAAATGAATTTAAACAAAGCTAATTCAATCAAATGAAACTTTATTGCATGCAACAAAGCTAATTGAATCAAATGAAACTCTAATGCATTCAACAAACCTAATTGAATCAAATTAAAGTCAAATGCATTCAACAAAGCTAATTGAATCAAATGAAACTCAAATGCATTCAACAAAGCAAATTGAATCAAATGAAACGCAAATGCATTCTATAAAGCTAATTGAATCAAATGAAACTCAAATGCATTCAACAAAGCAAATTGAATCAAATGAAACGCAAATGCATTCTACAAAGCTAATTGAATCAAATGAAACTCAAATGCATTCAACAAAGCTAATTGAATCAAATGAAACTCAAATGAATTCAACAAAGCTAATTGAATATAATGAAACTGAAATGCAATCAACAAAGGTAATTGAATCAAATGAAACTCAAATGCATTCAACAAAGCTAATTGAAACAAATGAAACTCAAAATTTATTCAACAAAGCTAATTGAATCAAATGAAACTCAAATGCTTTCAACAAAGCTAATTGAATCAAATGAAAGTCAAATACAATCAACAAAGCTAATTGAATCAAATGAAACTCAAATGCATTCAACAAAGCTCAACAAAGCTAATTGAATCAAATGAAACTCAAATGCTTTCAACAAAGCTAATTGAATCAAATGAAAGTCAAATACAATCAACAAAGCTAATTGAATCAAATGAAACTCAAATGCATTCAACAAAGCTAATTGAATCAAATTAAAGTCAAATGCATTCAACAAAGCTAATTGAATCAAATGAAACTCAAATGCATTCAACAAAGCTAATTGAATCAAATGAAACTCAAATGCATTCAACAAAGCTAATTGAAACAAATGAAACTCAAAATTTATTCAGCAAAGCTAATTGAATCAAATGAAACTCAAATGCATTCAACAAAACTAATTGAATCATATTAAAGTCAAATGAAGTCAAACAAAGCTAATTGAATCAAATGAAGCTCAAATGCATTCTACAAATCTAATTGAATCAAATGAAACTCAAAATGCATTCAACAAAGCTAATTAAATCAAATGAAACTCAAATGCATTCAACAAAGCTAATTGAATCAAATGAAACTCAAATGCATTCAACAAAGCTAATTGAATCAAGTGAAACTCAAATGCATTCAACAAAGCTAATTGAATCAAATTAAAGTCAAATGAAGTCAAACAAAGCTAATTGAATCAAGTGAAACTCAAATGCATTCAACAAAGCTAATTGAGTCAAACGAAAGTCAAACATGGCTAAATGAAAATCAAATGCATTTAACAAAGCTAATTGAATCAAATGAAAGTCAAATGAAGTTAAACAAAGCTAATTCAATCAAATGAAACTTTATTGCATGCAACAAAGCTAATTGAATCAAATGAAACTCTAATGCATTCAACAAACCTAATTGAATCAAATTAAAGTCAAATGCATTCAACAAAGCTAATTGAATCAAATGAAACTCAAATGCATTCAACAAAGCAAATTGAATCAAATGAAACTCAAATGCATTCTATAAAGCTAATTGAATCAAATGAAACTCAAATGCATTCAACAAAGCTAATTGAATCAAATGAAACTCAAATGCATTCAACAAAGCTAATTGAATCAAATTAAAGTCATATGCATTCAACAAAGCTATTTGAATCAAATGAAACTCAAATGCATTCAACAAAGCTAATTGATTCAAATGAAGTCAAACAAAGCTAATTAAATCAAATGAAAGTCAAATGAAGTCAAACAAAGCTAATAGAATCAAATGAAACACAAATGCGTTCAACAAAGCTAATTGAATCAAATGAAAGTCAAATAAGGTCAAACAATGCTAATTGATTCAAATGAAACTCAAATGCATTCAACAAAGCAAATTGAATCAAATGAAACTCAAATGCATTTAACAAAGCTAATTGAATTAAATGAAACTCAAATGCAATCAACAAAATCAAATGAAACTCAAATGCATTCAACAAAGCTAATTGAATCAAATGAAAGTCAAATGCAATCAACAAAGCTAATTGAATCAAATGAAACTCAAATGCATTCAACAAAGCTAATTGAATCAAATTAAAGTCAAATGCATTCAACAAAGCTAATTGAATCAAATGAAACTCAAATGCATTCAACAAAGCAAATTGAATCAAATGAATCTCAAATGCATTCTACAAATCTAATTGAATCAAATGAAACTCAAAATGCATTCAACAAAGCTAATTAAATCAAATGAAACTCAAATGCATTCAACAAAGCTAATTGAATCAAATGAAACTCAAATGCATTCAACAAAGCTAATTGAATCAAGTGAAACTCAAATGCATTCAACAAAGCTAATTGAGTCAAACGAAAGTCAAACATGGCTAAATGAATCAAATGAAAATCAAATGCATTCAACAAAGCTAATTGAATCAAATGAAACTCAAATGCAATCAACAAAGCTAATTGAATCAAATGAAACTCAAATGCATTCAAGAAAGCTAATTGAAACAAATGAAACTCAAAATTTATTCAACAAAGCTAATTGAATCAATTGAAACTCAAATGCATTCAACAAAACTAATTGAATCATATTAAAGTCAAATGAAGTCAAACAAAGCTAATTGAATCAAATGAAACTCAAATGCATTCTACAAATCTAATTGAATCAAATGAAACTCAAAATGCATTCAACAAAGCTAATTAAATCAAATGAAACTCAAATGCATTCAACAAAGCTAATTGAATCAAATGAAACTCAAATGCATTCAACAAAGCTAATTGAATCAAGTGAAACTCAAATGCATTCAACAAAGCTAATTGAATCAAATTAATGTCAAATGAAGTCAAACAAAGCTAATTGAATCAAGTGAAACTCAAATGCATTCAACAAAGCTAATTGAGTCAAACGAAAGTCAAACATGGCTAAATGAATCAAATGAAAATCAAATGCATTTAACAAAGCTAATTAAATCAAATGAAAGTCAAATGAAGTCAAACAAAGCTAATAGAATCAAATGAAACACAAATGCATTCAACAAAGCTAATTGAATCAAATGAAAGTCAAATAAGGTCAAACAATGCTAATTGATTCAAATGAAACTCAAATGCATTCAACAAAGCAAATTGAATCAAATGAAACTCAAATGCATTTAACAAAGCTAATTGAATTAAATGAAACTCAATTGCAATCAACAAAATCAAATGAAACTCAAATGCATTCAACAAAGCTAATTGAATCAAATGAAAGTCAAATGCAATCAACAAAGCTAATTGAATCAAATGAAACTCAAATGCATTCAACAAAGCTAATTGAATCAAATTAAAGTCAAATGCATTCAACAAAGCTAATTGAATCAAATGAAACTCAAATGCATTCAACAAAGCAAATTGAATCAAATGAATCTCAAATGCATTCTACAAATCTAATTGAATCAAATGAAACTCAAAATGCATTCAACAAAGCTAATTAAATCAAATGAAACTCAAATGCATTCAACAAAGCTAATTGAATCAAATGAAACTCAAATGCATTCAACAAAGCTAATTGAATCAAATGAAACTCAAATGCATTCAACAAAGCTAATTGAGTCAAACGAAAGTCAAACATGGCTAAATGAATCAAATGAAAATCAAATGCATTCAACAAAGCTAATTGAATCAAATGAAAGTCAAATGAAGTTAAACAAAGCTAATTCAATCAAATGAAACATTAATGCATGCAACAAAGCTAATTGAATCAAATGAAACTCTAATGCATTCAACAAACCTAATTGAATCAAATTAAAGTCAAATGATTTCAACAAAGCTAATTGAATCAAATGAAACTCAAATGCATTCAACAAAGCAAATTGAATCAAATGAAACGCAAATGCTTTCTACAAAGCTAATTGAATCAAATGAAACGCAAATGCATTCAACAAAGCTAATTGAATCAAATGAAACACAAATGCATTTAACAAAGCTAATTGAATCAAATTAAAGTCAAATGAAGTCAAACAAAGCTAATTGAATCAAGTGAAACTCAAATGCATTCAACAAAGCTAATTGAGTCAAACGAAAGTCAAACATGGCTAAATGAATCAAATGAAACTCAAATGCATTCAACAAAGCTAATTGAATCAAATGAAAGTCAAATGAAGTTAAACAAATCTAATTCAATCAAATGAAACTTTAATGCATGCAACAAAGCTAATTGAATCAAATGAAACTCTAATGCATTCAACAAACCTAATTGAATCAAATTAAAGTCAAATGCATTCAACAAAGCTAATTGAATCAAATGAAACTCAAATGCATTCAACAAAGCAAATTGAATCAAATGAAACGCAAATGCATTCTACAAAGCTAATTGAATCAAATGAAAGTCAAATGCATTCAACAAAGCTAATTGAATCAAATGAAACTCAAATGCATTTAACAAAGCTAATTGAATCAAATGAAAGTCAAATGAAGTCAAACATAGCTAAATCAATCAAATGAAAATAAAATGCATTCAAAAAAGCTAATTGAATCAAATGAAACTTAAATGCATTCAACAAAGCTAATTGAATCAAATGAAACTCAAAATGCATTCAACAAAGCTAATAGAATCAAATGAAACTCAAATGCATTCAACAAAGCTAATTGAATTAAATTAAAGTCAAATGCATTCAACAAAGCTATTTGAATCAAATGAAACTCAAATGCATTCAACAAAGCTAATTGAATCAAATGAAGTCAAACAAAGCTAATTAAATCAAATGAAAGTCAAATGAAGTCAAACAAAGCTAATAGAATCAAATGAAACACAAATGCAATGAACAAAGCTAATTGAATCAAATGAAAGTCAAATGAGGTCAAACAAAGCTAATTGATTCAAATGAAACTCAAATGCATTCAACAAAGCTAATTGAATCAAATGAAACTCAAATGCATTTAACAAAGCTAATTGAATTAAATGAAACTCAAATGCAATCAACAAAGCTAATTGAATCAAATGAAACTCAAATGCTTTCAACAAAGCTAATTGAATCAAATGAAAGTCAAATGCAATCAACAAAGCTAATTGAATCAAATTAAAGTCAAATGCATTCAACAAAGCTAATTGAATCAAATGAAACTCAAATGCATTCAACTGATCCATGTGAGAGATGGCTCATTTCTACAAATCCTAGTTATGTTGGGATTTGTGTTGTTTCCTAGTTCTAGTAGGAATAGGACTCCCTAATCCTAGTAGGAATAGAACTCCTAGTTCTATTAGTAGTATAAAAGTTTATAAATTCTAGTTGAGTTAGAAATCCAAATCCTAGTTGGATTAGGATTCTAATTGGTGTAGAGTCATATCTTTAATAGGAGTCTAGTTAGTAGGCGCCAAGTTGAGCTTGTTCTACTTGGTTTATGAGTTTGTTATTTCTTTGTTATCTTGTTTGTTTAATCTTATCTTTATGAGTTTTATTAGGAGTATGACTTAGGTACTTGTCCTAACCATTGTAGGAGTCGGTTTTATTTTCCTTATAAATAGTTTAGGTTGTACGGTTTATTTTAAGATGAGAGTGAATTGATTAAAGTTTTGTGAGTTTTGTTAAAACTTAAAGTGTGCAAACACAAACAACCTTGATTGCTGGTGGCTTAGCCTTTACGCATCAAAACCCTTAGTTTGTTCCTTGTGGTGGCGTTGCCTTTATCATTGAGCATCTAAGGACTATCCAACCCTTAGTTTGAGATTCGTGGTGATTAAATTCTTTATCGGAAATCAAGTAAGTACTATCTTTTAATTTCCGCACCCTAATTTAGTCTTTTAGTAGATTAAATATATCATCAACAAAGCTAATTGAATCAAATGAAACGCAAATGCATTCAACAAAGCTAATTGAATCAAATGAAACTCAAATGCATTTAACAAAGCTAATTGAATCAAATTAAAGTCAAATGAAGTCAAACAAAGCTAATTGAATCAAGTGAAACTCAAATGCATTCAACAAAGCTAATTGAGTCAAACGAAAGTCAAACATGGCTAAATGAATCAAATGAAACTCAAATGCATTCAACAAAGCTAATTGAATCAAATGAAAGTCAAATGAAGTTAAACAAAGCTAATTGAATCAAATGAAACTCAAATGCATTCAAAAAAGCTAATTCAATCAAATGAAACTCAAAATGCATTCAACAAAGCTAATTGAATCAAATGAAACTCAAATGCATTCAACAAAGCTAATTGAATCAAATGAAACTCAAATGCATTCAACAAAGCTAATTGAATCAAGTGAAACCGATATGAATTTCGAATCCGAAAATTCACAAACTTTAACCTAGTTTTAAGTGACGTCTTTTTATGTTTTTATTATGAATGAATGCTGAAAATAAGAAATAAAAACAAGGATAGTACTCTTGATTCTCGCAAGAATTAGAGGGTCTCTTCCTAATCGCAATTAGAAGATGAATACAAGTCGCAACAAGTATTGTTTTGGTTAACAACCGAAATAAGCAACGCTCACAATTCTCAAAATCGCCTAGCTCTTTTTTAGGAGGATAGGCACCTTTATTTATAGTAGAAGAGGCAAGAAAACCTTGCTCTCCAAGACTCTTACACCACACGTCCCACACTAAGGAAATTAGGAAAGTATCCTTCCTTAATTCTAGCCTAGAATCTAGGAAATTTTTAAGGAAACAAAAACTTAAGGAAAGATATGCAATACCTTCCTTAATTACACCAAAACACACGGCTACAATGCTCACCTTGCACGCCACTCTAGCTCTTCCCAACTTAAGGTAACTTTCCTAAAATACAACTTTTGACAACTAGACTCCAATGAACCGAAATACTCTAAGATTTCGGACATTATTACAACCAATACTTGAAATAACTAACTTAACTAACAATCAAAAGACATATTTTTAGTTACATGTAAAACCTCTACTTTAGGAGTAAAGTAAAACCATGCAACATCCTAAGAAAGCGATTAAAGATAGTCCAACTTGCATCATTCTCCCCCTCTTGAAAAAAAAACTTGACCTCAAGTTTCTTCAAAACATGGAACTAGATCACAAGCATTGAACGACACGCACACTCCTTTGCCAAGAAGCACTTGATAAGTATTCCAATTGTCATGATGAACCACTCGAATGGTCCTTCTTCCACCGAAGTTTGGTCACTCTTGGAATTATGGTAAAGCTTTTGAGCAGCAAGTGAAAGTCATACATAATCACCAACATGAATAGGAGAAGTTTGCCGAATTTGAAGTAGTTGATCTTGTTTCCAAGCTTTCCTCCCTTTCTTGGTCATCTCCCTAGAAACAAAAGATGAAACATAGCATGCATTTTGTGAAGAATCTACCTCTTTACTCTTGGTTTCACTTACATTCGAGTACTTTGGAGGTAAGGGTTGCTGATATATTTAATCTACTAAAAGACTAAATTAGGGTGCGGAAATTAATAGAAATAAAAGATAGTACTTAGTTGATTTCCGATAAAGAATTTAATCACCACGAATCTCAAACTAAGGGTTGGATAGTTCTTAGATGCTCAATGATAAAGGCAACGCCACCACAAGGAACAAACTAAGGGTTTTGATGCGTAAAGGCTAAGCCACCAAGCAATCAAGGGTTGTTTGTGTAATCACACTTAAGTTTTAACAAAACTCACAAAACTTTAATTCATTCACTCTCCTCTTAAAATAAACCATACAACCTAAACTATTTATAAGGAAAACAAAACCAACTCCTACTATGCTTAGGACAAGTACCTAAGTCATACTCCTAATAAAACTCACAAAGATAAGATTAAACAAACAAGATAACAAAGAAATAACAAACTCCTAAACCAAGTAGAACAAGCTCAACTTGGCGCCTACTAACTAGACTCCTATTGAAGATATAACTCTACTCTAATTAGAATCCTAATCCAAATAGGATTTGGATTTCTAACTCAACTAGAATTTATAAACTTTTATACTCCTAATAGAACTAGGAGTTCTATTCCTACTAGGATTAGGGAGTCCTATTCCTACTAGAACTAGGAAACAACACAAATTCTAACATAACTAGGATTTGTAGAAATGAGCCATCTCTCACATGGATCATACTCCCCTTCTTGAAAAAAATTCGCCCACGGATTTAGCCGTTTTCGGAGATCTCGATCCATAAATTTGCCTGTAAACTGTCCAGAATTTTGATGCAAGTAAAAGTGACGAATACCCGAAAAAACACCTCGAAATCAGGTGAAATTTTTCCAACAACTAGCCCTATGTGTCATCAACACTCGACCAAAATTTCATTCAAAAATTCGAAGCCAGTAGTTCGCAGTTAATTTTTTCCCAAAACTGGTCCTGATTTACCCGGTTTTAGACCAACTCGAAAAATCTGCTTTCAATCAATAGCAAACGATCTTCAAATCTTGTGAAAATTTAGGACAATAAACTAGACTTGAAATAGACCAGTTTAGAATCAAGAAACTCCAAAAAATTCGATCGGAGGTGGGAGAACGAGTTGTTCAAAGTTATCTCAAAAATCTGTCTCTTACGGACGATTTTATTTTGCTTCTTTTCTTATTCTCCAAGAACGTCTAAATGCCAAGAGGACTTAGATGCCTTTGCTCTGATACCATATGATATATTTAATCTACTAAAAGACTAAATTAGGGTGCGGAAATTAATAGAAATAAAAGATAGTACTTAGTTGATTTCCGATAAAGAATTTAATCACCACGAATCTCAAACTAAGGGTTAGATAGTTCTTAGATGCTCAATGATAAAGGCAACGCCACCACAAGGAACAAACTAAGGGTTTTGATGCGTAAAGGCTAAGCCACCAGCAATCAAGGGTTGTTTGTGTAATCACACTTAAGTTTTAACAAAACTCACAAAACTTTAATTCATTCACTCTCCTCTTAAAATAAACCATACAACCTAAACTATTTATAAGGAAAACAAAACCAACTCCTACTATGCTTAGGACAAGTACCTAAGTCATACTCCTAATAAAACTCACAAAGATAAGATTAAAAAAACAAGATAACAAAGAAATAACAAACTCCTAAACCAAGTAGAACAAGCTCAACTTGGCGCCTACTAACTAGACTCCTATTGAAGATATAACTCTACTCTAATTAGAATCCTAATCCAACTAGGATTTGGATTTCTAACTCAACTAGAATTTATAAACTTTTATACTCCTAATAGAACTAGGAGTTCTATTCCTACTAGGATTAGGGAGTCCTATTCCTACTAGAACTAGGAAACAACACAAATTCTAACATAACTAGGATTTGTAGAAATGAGCCATCTCTCACATGGATCAGTTGCAAACCAATTCGTTTGTCTCCAAAAGCCACGGTGTACACATTTTGCTTGCAATGATGAACAGCATCTCGATCCCATTGCCATGGACGTCCTAACAGCAAGGAACAAGCATCCATAGGAAGTAGGTCACACCATAGTTCATCCTTGAATTCGCCAATCTCAAAAGGAACCAAGGCTTGCTTCTTAACAGTAAGCCCTCCATCATTACTCACCCAACTCAGCTTGTATGGTCTTGGATGATCTCGTTGTTCTAACTCCAAGGTCTCCACCATCTTCTTTGAAGCCACACTTGTACAAGAACCACCATCTATTATCAAGGAACAAGGTCGTCCCTTCACTAAACATCGAGAGTGGAAAAGGTTTTCTCTTTGTTCTATATGTTTATCCTCCATGGTTGGCGCCACATGTAGCATGCGCCTAAGTACCAATGTGTTATGATCCGGGACTGGCTGCAGCAAAGGACCACTATAATCCGTAGCTTGTTTGTCAAGTTCATTACCATCACTCGCCTCTTCTTCAGCTAGAAGCGAAGCTAAAAGAGCATGTTGTTCGGCTAAGGAAACCAACACCTTGCTAGGGCATTGTGATTGAATATGACCACTTCCTTTGCACTTAAAACATATCTTTTCTTTCATAGCAAGCTGTCCATTGTTAAAAGTTGGAATTTTCTTAACAAAATCAGATGTAGAAGAAGAAATTGTACCCTTTGTTTGGCCATCCGAAACACCAACATATTTGCTCTCCTCTTGCTTTGGACGAAAACCTTTGCCTTTTGTCTCTTGTTGCTGCCTTTCAACCTTAATAGCTAATGTGCAAAGCTCATCAAAGGTGTAATATTGCTGCAACTCTACTTGATTAGCAATAGGTTTGTTCAAACCAACCAGAAATTTGGCCGATTTTTTGTTCATCAACATCATTGCATTCACATGCCAAAGTTAGTCGTTCAAATTCCTTAGCATATTGTTCTACACTTAGATGATTTTGTTGCAATGTATTAAGTTTATAGAACAAATCTTGTTTATAAGAACAGGGAACAAACCTCTTTCTCATCTTGGCCTTCAACTCCGCCCAAGTTTCAAGGGCTACTTTGCTCTCTCTTTCACGTTGAGCTTGAAGACTCTCTAACCAAAGAGAAGCATATTTGGTCAATTTCAAAGTAGCATAAGAAAAACTCTTACTTTCTCCCAAGCCCTTGTGATCAAAGAGTCGGTTCATACGTCGCTCCCAATCAAGAAAAGCATCCGCATCTTGGGTACCATCAAACTCGGGTAAATCTCCAAGTTTAAGATCATCTTCTCTTCTAGCACCATTAAAGTTGCTTCCAAAGGAGGTTGGAGAACCTCCAGTGGTCTTAGCTTCCATGGAGTTAACCTTGCCTTGGAGATTGGTAATCTCTCGATTAAGTTTTTCAAAACTAGCTAACACTTATTTCTCGAAGTCTCCCATTGTTGTTACGCAATACGTCGGATTGTCTTGATGACTGTGGATTCGTTATAACTCGGAATTAAACGAAATTTGGACACAACAAACATCAAGTTGTTTACTGTCTCCAAACAAAATTTCAGCTCAATCTAAGCTAGCACACGCCCTCACGAGCCTCTAAACCCTTACTGCTCTGATACCAACTGATGTGAATTTCGAATCCGAAAATTCACAAACTTTAACCTAGTTTTAAGTGACGTCTTTTTATGTTTTTATTATGAATGAATGCTGAAAATAAGAAATAAAAACAAGGATAGTACTCTTGATTCTCGCAAGAATTAGAGGGTCTCTTCCTAATCGCAATTAGAAGATGAATACAAGTGGCAACAAGTATTGTTTTGGTTAACAACCGAAATAAGCAACGCTCACAATTCTCAAAATCGCCTACCTCTTTTTAGGAGGATAGGCACCTTTATTTATAGTAGAAGAGGCAAGAAAACCTTGCTCTCCAAGACTCTTACACCACACGTCCCACACTAAGGAAATTAGGAAAGTATCCTTCCTTAATTCTAGCCTAGAATCTAGGAAATTTTTAAGGAAACAAAACTTAAGGAAAGATATGCAATACCTTCCTTAATTACACCAAAACACACGGCTACAATGCTCACCTTGCACGCCACTCTAGCTCTTCCCAACTTAAGGTAACTTTCCTAAAATACAACTTTTGACAACTAGACTCCAATGAACCGAAATACTCTAAGATTTCGGACATTATTACAACCAATACTTGAAATAACTAACTTAACTAACAATCAAAAGACATATTTTTAGTTACATGTAAAACCTCTACTTTAGGAGTAAAGTAAAACCATGCAACATCCTAAGAAAGCGATTAAAGATAGTCCAACTTGCATCAGAAACTCAAATGCATTCAACAAAGCTAATTGAGTCAAACGAAAGTCAAACATGGCTAAATGAATCAAATGAAAATCAAATGCATTCAACAAAGCTAATTGAATCAAATGAAACTCAAATGCATTCAACAAAGCTAATTGAATATAATGAAACTCAAATGCAATCAACAAAGCTAATTGAATCAAATGAAACTCAAATGCATTCAACAAAGCTAATTGAAACAAATGAAACTCAAAATTTATTCAACAAAGCAAATTGAATCAAATGAAACTCAAATGCATTCAACAAAACAAATTGAATCATATTAAAGTCAAATGAAGTCAAACAAAGCTAATTGAATCAAATGAAGCTCAAATGCATTCTACAAATCTAATTGAATCAAATGAAACTCAAAATGCATTCAACAAAGCTAATTCAATCAAATGAAACTCAAATGCATTCAACAAAGCTAATTGAATCAAATGAAACTCAAATGCATTCAACAAAGCTAATTGAATCAAGTGAAACTCAAATGCATTCAACAAAGCTAATTGAATCAAATTAAAGTCAAATGAAGTCAAACAAAGCTAATTGAATCAAGTGAAACTCAAATGCATTCAACAAAGCTAATTGAGTCAAACGAAAGTCAAACATGGCTAAATGAATCAAATGAAAATCAAATGCATTTAACAAAGCTAATTGAATCAAATGAAAGTCAAATGAAGTTAAACAAAGCTAATTCAATCAAATGAAACTTTATTGCATGCAACAAAGCTAATTGAATCAAATGAAACTCTAATGCATTCAACAAACCTAATTGAATCAAATTAAAGTCAAATGCATTCAACAAAGCTAATTGAATCAAATGAAACTCAAATGCATTCAACAAAGCAAATTGAATCAAATGAAACGCAAATGCATTCTACAAAGCTAATTGGATCAAATGAAACTCAAATGCATTCAACAAAGCTAATTGAATCAAATGAAACTCAAATGAATTCAACAAAGCTAATTGAATATAATGAAACGAAATGCAATCAACAAAGCTAATTGAATCAAATGAAACTCAAATGCATTCAACAAAGCTAATTGAAACAAATGAAACTCAAAATTTATTCAACAAAGCTAATTGAATCAAATGAAACTCAAATGCTTTCAACAAAGCTAATTGAATCAAATGAAAGTCAAATACAATCAACAAAGCTAATTGAATCAAATGAAACTCAAATGCATTCAACAAAGCTAATTGAATCAAATTAAAGTCAAATGCATTCAACAAAGCTAATTGAATCAAATGAAACTCAAATGCATTCAACAAAGCTAATTGAATCAAATTAAAGTCATATGCATTCAACAAAGCTATTTGAATCAAATGAAACTCAAATGCATTCAACAAAGCTAATTGATTCAAATGAAGTCAAACAAAGCTAATTAAATCAAATAAAAGTCAAATGAAGTCAAACAAAGCTAATAGAATCAAATGAAACACAAATGCATTCAACAAAGCTAATTGAATCAAATGAAAGTCAAATGAGGTCAAACAATGCTAATTGATTCAAATGAAACTCAAATGCATTCAACAAAGCAAATTGAATCAAATGAAACTCAAATGCATTTAACAAAGCTAATTGAATTAAATGAAACTCAAATGCAATCAACAAAGCTAATTGAATCAAATGAAACTCAAGTGCATTCAACAAAGCTAATTGAATCAAATGAAAGTCAAATGCAATCAACAAAGCTAATTGAATCAAATGAAACTCAAATGCATTCAACAAAGCTAATTGAATCAAATAAAAGTCAAATGCATTCAACAAAGCTAATTGAATCAAATGAAACTCAAATGCATTCAACAAAGCAAATTGAATCAAATGAATCTCAAATGCATTCTACAAATCTAATTGAATCAAATGAAACTCACAATGCATTCAACAAAGCTAATTAAATCAAATGAAACTCAAATGCATTCAACAAAGCTAATTGAATCAAATGAAACTCAAATGCATTCAACAAAGCTAATTGAATCAAGTGAAACTCAAATGCATTCAACAAAGCTAATTGAGTCAAACGAAAGTCAAACATGGCTAAATGAATCAAATGAAAATCAAATGCATTCAACAAATCTAATTGAATCAAATGAAACTCAAATGCATTCAACAAAGCTAATTGAATATAATGAAACTCAAATGCAATCAACAAAGCTAATTGAATCAAATGAAACTCAAATGCATTCAACAAAGCTAATTGAAACAAATGAAACTCAAAATTTATTCAACAAAGCTAATTGAATCAAATGAAACTCAAATGCATTCAACAAAACTAATTGAATCATATTAAAGTCAAATGAAGTCAAACAAAGCTAATTGAATCAAATGAAGCTCAAATGCATTCTACAAATCTAATTGAATCAAATGAAACTCAAAATGCATTCAACAAAGCTAATTAAATCAAATGAAACTCAAATGCATTCAACAAAGCTAATTGAATCAAATGAAACTCAAATGCATTCAACAAAGCTAATTGAATCAAGTGAAACTCAAATGCATTCAACAAAGCTAATTGAATCAAATTAAAGGCAAATGAAGTCAAACAAAGCTAATTGAATCAAGTGAAACTCAAATGCATTCAACAAAGCTAATTGAGTCAAACGAAAGTCAAACATGGCTAAATGAATCAAATGAAAATCAAATGCATTTAACAAAGCTAATTGAATCAAATGAAAGTCAAATGAAGTTAAACAAAGCAAATTCAATCAAATGAAACTTTATTGCATGCAAGAAAGCTAATTGAATCAAATGAAACTCTAATGCATTCAACAAACCTAATTGAATCAAATTAAAGTCAAATGCATTCAACAAAGCTAATTGAATCAAATGAAACTCAAATGCATTCAACAAAGCAAATTGAATCAAATGAAACGCAAATGCATTCTACAAAGCTAATTGAATCAAATGAAACTCAAATGCATTCAACAAAGCTAATTGAATCAAATGAAACTCAAATGAATTCAACAAAGCTAATTGAATATAATGAAACTGAAATGCAATCAACAAAGCTAATTGAATCAAATGAAACTCAAATGCATTCAACAAAGCTAATTGAAACAAATGAAACTCAAAATTTATTCAACAAAGCTAATTGAATCAAATGAAACTCAAATGCTTTCAACAAAGCTAATTGAATCAAATGAAAGTCAAATACAATCAACAAAGCTAATTGAATCAAATGAAACTCAAATGCATTCAACAAAGCTAATTGAATCAAATTAAAGTCAAATGCATTCAACAAAGCTAATTGAATCAAATGAAACTCAAATGCATTCAACAAAGCTAATTGAATCAAATTAAAGTCATATGCACTCAACAAAGCTATTTGAATCAAATGAAACTCAAATGCATTCAACAAAGGTAATTGATTCAAATGAAGTCAAACAAAGCTAATTAAATCAAATGAAAGTCAAATGAAGTCAAACAAAGCTAATAGAATCAAATGAAACACAAATGCATTCAACAAAGCTAATTGAATCAAATGAAAGTCAAATGAGGTCAAACAATGCTAATTGATTCAAATGAAACTCAAATGCATTCAACAAAGCAAATTGAATCAAATGAAACTCAAATGCATTTAACAAAGCTAATTGAATTAAATGAAACTCAAATGCAATCAACAAAGCTAATTGAATCAAATGAAACTCAAATGCATTCAACAAAGCTAATTGAATCAAATGAAAGTCAAATGCAATCAACAAAGCTAATTGAATCAAATGAAACTCAAATGCATTCAACAAAGCTAATTGAATCAAATTAAAGTCAAATGCATTCAACAAAGCTAATTGAATCAAATGAAACTCAAATGCATTCAACAAAGCAAATTGAATCAAATGAATCTCAAATGCATTCTACAAATCTAATTGAATCAAATGAAACTCACAATGCATTCAACAAAGCTAATTAAATCAAATGAAACTCAAATGTATTCAACAAAGCTAATTGAATCAAATGAAACTCAAATGCATTCAACAAAGCTAATTGAATCAAGTGAAACTCAAATGCATTCAACAAAGCTAATTGAGTCAAACGAAAGTCAAACATGGCTAAATGAATCAAATGAAAATCAAATGCATTCAACAAATCTAATTGAATCAAATGAAACTCAAATGCATTCAACAAAGCTAATTGAATATAATGAAACTCAAATGCAATCAACAAAGCTAATTGAATCAAATGAAACTCAAATGCATTCAACAAAGCTAATTGAAACAAATGAAACTCAAAATTTATTCAACAAAGCTAATTGAATCAAATGAAACTCAAATGCATTCAACAAAACTAATTGAATCATATTAAAGTCAAATGAAGTCAAACAAAGCTAATTGAATCAAATGAAGCTCAAATGCATTCTACAAATCTAATTGAATCAAATGAAACTCAAAATGCATTCAACAAAGCTAATTAAATCAAATGAAACTCAAATGCATTCAACAAAGCTAATTGAATAAAATGAAACTCAAATGCATTCAACAAAGCTAATTGAATCAAGTGAAACTCAAATGCATTCAACAAAGCTAATTGAATCAAATTAAAGTCAAATGAAGTCAAACAAAGCTAATTGAATCAAGTGAAACTCAAATGCATTCAACAAAGCTAATTGAATCAAATGAAACTCAAATGCATTCAACAAAGCAAATTGAATCAAATGAAACGCAAATGCATTCTACAAAGCTAATTGAATCAAATGAAACGCAAATGCATTCAACAAAGCTAATTGAATCAAATGAAACTCAAATGCATTTAACAAAGCTAATTGAATCAAATTAAAGTCAAATGAAGTCGAAACAAAGCTAATTGAATCAAGTGAAACTCAAATGCATTCAACAAAGCTAATTGAGTCAAACGAAAGTCAAACATGGCTAAATGAATCAAATGAAACTCAAATGCATTCAACAAAGCTAATTTAATCAAATGAAAGTCAAATGAAGTTAAACAAAGCTAATTCAATCAAATGAAACTTTAATGCATGCAACAAAGCTAATTGAATCAAATGAAACTCTAATGCATTCAACAAACCTAATTGAATCAAATTAAAGTCAAATGCATTCAACAAAGCTAATTGAATCAAATGAAACTCAAATGCATTCAACAAAGCAAATTGAATCAAATGAAACGCAAATGCATTCTACAAAGCTAATTGAATCAAATGAAAGTCAAATGCATTCAACAAAGCTAATTGAATCAAATGAAACTCAAATGCATTTAACAAAGCTAGTTGAATCAAATGAAAGTCAAATGAAGGCAAACATAGCTAAATCAATCAAATGAAAATAAAATACATTCAAAAAAGCTAATTGAATCAAATGAAACTCAAATGCATTCAACAAAGCTAATTGAATCAAATGAAACTCAAAATGCATTCAACAAAGCTAATAGAATCAAATGAAACTCAAATGCATTCAACAAAGCTAATTGAATTAAATTAAAGTCAAATGCATTCAACAAAGCTATTTGAATCAAATGAAACTCAAATGCATTCAACAAAGCTAATTGAATCAAATGAAGTCAAACAAAGCTAATTAAATCAAATGAAAGTCAAATGAAGTCAAACAAAGCTAATAGAATCAAATGAAACACAAATGCAATGAACAAAGCTAATTGAATCAAATGAAAGTCAAATGAGGTCAAACAAAGCTAATTGATTCAAATGAAACTCAAATGCATTCAACAAAGCTAATTGAATCAAATGAAACTCAAATGCATTTAACAAAGCTAATTGAATTAAATGAAACTCAAATGCAATCAACAAAGCTAATTGAATCAAAGGAAACTCAAATGCTTTCAACAAAGCTAATTGAATCAAATGAAAGTCAAATGCAATCAACAAAGCTAATTGAATCAAATGAAACTCAAATGCATTCAACAAAGCTAATTGAATCAAATTAAAGTCAAATGCATTCAACAAAGCTAATTGAATCAAATGAAACTCAAATGCATTCAACTGATCCATGTGAGAGATGGCTCATTTCTACAAATCCTAGTTATGTTGGGATTTGTGTTGTTTCCTAGTTCTAGTAGGAATAGGACTCCCTAATCCTAGTAGGAATAGAACTCCTAGTTCTATTAGGAGTATAAAAGTTTATAAATTCTAGTTTGAGTTAGAAATCCAAATCCTAGTTGGATTAGGATTCTAATTGAGTGAGAGTCATATCTTTAATAGCGAGCCTAGTTAGTAGGCGCCAAGTTGAGCTTGTTCTACTTGGTTTATGAGTTTGTTATTTCTTTGTTATCTTGTTTGTTTAATCTTATCTTTATGAGTTTTATTAGGAGTATGACTTAGGTACTTGTCCTAACCATAGTAGGAGTCGGTTTTGTTTTCCTTATAAATAGTTTAGGTTGTACGGTTTATTTTAAGATGAGAGTGAATTGATTAAAGTTTTGTGAGTTTTGTTAAAACTTAAAGTGTGCAAACACAAACAACCTTGATTGCTTTGGTGGCTTAGCCTTTACGCATCAAAACCCTTAGTTTGTTCCTTGTGGTGGCATTGCCTTTATCATTGAGCATCTAAGGACTATCCAACCCTTAGTTTGAGATTCGTGGTGATTAAATTCTTTATCGGAAATCAACTAAGTACTATCTATTAATTTCCGCACCCTAATTTAGTCTTTTAGTAGATTAAATATATCATCAACAAAGCTAATTGAATCAAATGAAACGCAAATGCATTCAACAAAGCTAATTGAATCAAATGAAACTTCGAAATGCATTTAACAAAGCTAATTGAATCAAATTAAAGTCAAATGAAGTCGAAACAAAGCTAATTGAATCAAGTGAAACTCAAATGCATTCAACAAAGCTAATTGAGTCAAACGAAAGTCAAACATGGCTAAATGAATCAAATGAAACTCAAATGCATTCAACAAAGCTAATTGAATCAAATGAAAGTCAAATGAAGTTAAACAAAGCTAATTGAATCAAATGAAACTCAAATGCATTCAACAAAGCTAATTGAATCAAATGAAACTCAAAATGCATTCAACAAAGCTAATTGAATCAAATGAAACTCAAATGCATTTAACAAAGCTAATTGAATCAAATGAAAGTCAAATGAAGTCAAACACAGCTAAATCAATCAAATGAAAATAAAATGCATTCAAAAAAGCTAATTGAATCAAATGAAACTCAAATGCATTCAACAAAGCTAATTGAATCAAATGAAACTCAAAATGCATTCAACAAAGCTAATAGAATCAAATGAAACTCAAATGCATTCAACAAAGCTAATTGAATCAAATTAAAGTCAAATGCATTCAACAAAGCTAATTGAATCAAATGAAACTCAAATGCATTCAACCAAGCTAATTGAATCCAAATGAAGTCGAAACAAAGCTAATTAAATCAAATGAAAGTCAAATGAAGTCGAAACAAAGCTAATAGAATCAAATGAAACACAAATGCAATGAACAAAGCTAATTGAATCAAATGAAAGTCAAATGAGGTCAAACAAAGCTAATTGATTCAAATGAAACTCAAATGCATTCAACAAAGCTAATTGAATCAAATGAAACTCAAATGCATTTAACAAAGCTAATTGAATTAAATGAAACTCAAATGCAATCAACAAAGCTAATTGAATCAAATGAAACTCAAATGCATTCAACAAAGCTAATTGAATCAAATGAAAGTCAAATGCAATCAACAAAGCTAATTGAATCAAATGAAACTCAAATGCATTCAAAAAAGCTAATTGAATCAAATTAAAGTCAAATGCATTCAACAAAGCTAATTGAATCAAATGAAACTCAAATGCATTCAACAAAGTAAATTGAATCAAATGAATCTCAAATGCATTCTACAAATCTAATTGAATCAAATGAAACTCAAAATGCATTCAACAAAGCTAATTAAATCAAATGAAACTCAAATGCATTCAACAAAGCTAATTGAATCAAATGAAACTCAAATGCATTCAACAAAGCTAATTGAATCAAGTGAAACTCAAATGCATTCAACAAAGCTAATTGAATCAAATTAAAGTCAAATGAAGTCAAACAAAGCTAATTGAATCAAGTGAAACTCAAATGCATTCAACAAAAGCTAATTGAGTCAAACGAAAGTCAAACATGGCTAAATGAATCAAATGAAAATCAAATGCATTCAGCAAAGCTAATTGAATCAAATGAAACTCAAATGCATTCAACAAAGCTAATTGAATATAATGAAACTCAAATGCAATCAACAAAGCTAATTGAATCAAATGAAATGACAAATGCATTCAACAAAGCTAATTGAAACAAATGAAACTCAAAATTTATTCAACAAAGCTAATTGAATCAAATGAAACTCAAATGCATTCAACAAAACTAATTGAATCATATTAAAGTCAAATGAAGTCAAACAAAGCTAATTGAATCAAATGAAGCTCAAATGCATTCTACAAATCTAATTGAATCCAAATGAAACTCAAAATGCATTCAACAAAGCTAATTAAATCAAATGAAACTCAAATGCATTCAACAAAGCTAATTGAATCAAATGAAACTCAATTGCATTCAACAAAGCTAATTGAATCAAGTGAAACTCAAATGCATTCAACAAAGCTAATTGAATCAAATTAAAGCCAAATGAAGTCAAACAAAGCTAATTGAATCAAGTGAAACTCAAATGCATTCAACAAAGCTAATTGAGTCAAACGAAAGTCAAACATGGCTAAATGAATCAAATGAAAATCAAATGCATTCAACAAAGCTAATTGAATCAAATGAAAGTCAAATGAAGTTAAACAAAGCTAATTCAATCAAATGAAACTTTAATGCATGCAACAAAGCTAATTGAATCAAATGAAACTCAAATGCATTCATCAAACCTAATTGAATCAAATTAAAGTCAAATGCATTCAACAAAGCTAATTGAATCAAATGAAACTCAAATGCATTCAACAAAGCAAATTGAATCAAATGAAACGCAAATGAATTCTACAAAGCTAATTGAATCAAATGAAACTCAAATGCATTCAACAAAGCTAATTGAATCAAATGAAACTCAAATGCATTCAACAAAGCTAATTGAATCAAATTAAAGTCAAATGAAGTCAAACAAAGCTAATTGAATCAAATTAAAGTCAAATGAAGTCAAACAAAGCTAATTAAATCAAGTGAAACTCAAATGCATTCAACAAAGCTAATTGAGTCAAACGAAAGTCAAACATGGCTAAATGAATCAAATGAAACTCAAATGCATTTGATGCGAAATTGGACTCCTCTCACGTGTGTGTATAGAAGACCCAAGAACACAATGCAGCAGAAAACGAACGAACAATGATATAGACTTTTAGTCGTAAGAAAATCTCTTAAAACTAAAAGAATTGGTTGATAAACACGCCTCAATGAAGAATTGCGTTTACGATAGTTGAATGATAAACTACAAGCCTCCACTTAAAGTTTACGATTCGGTTTATAATTAAGGAAATGAATCTCCACTCTCTTCCTCAATTACGGTTTTAATTAACAAAGAACGAGAATCTCCACTCTCGAATATGTCAATTAGGTTGACTTTCTCGTAGTTTGACCTCCCAAGAAAATCGGTTCAAAGATAGAGTAAAAACCTCGGTTTTTAATCTTTAACACAACGTGTTTTAATTTGAAGCACAAAGCTTAAATTTCAATTATCCAAATCTGATTTTCATTTGTGATCACCATTACATATATATTACAAGCTAATCAATCTAAAAAAGATCTAAGTACTAAAGTGATTAAACAAAGCAATTAAACAACAAAGATCTCTTAATCCAACAAAGATGTAAGAAGGAATAGTGTTGTTGTGTGTTTTGTTGACTTTGGGGCAAGGATGGCCGGTTTTCATCACCAAGTGGGGGGCTTCTCTTAGCTTGCAAGGGAAGCTTCAAAAGATCTTCAAGAACCCCTTTTCACACGTCCCAAGTGTGATTCGCAACCGCAAGCATGGTTCGTCCAATTTGCACTTACGCTAAACAAAATAATTCGGGTTTACAAAAACCGAAAATTACAAAAACGTTAATTAAACTAACTAGCTTAATTAACTTCCTTTCCTTCGTTGCTTAACATAATTAAACTAATACTAATCCTTAAACAGTGAAGTTCTCCCTTGTTGTGATTGAGATTAGTACTTAGTAGAATTTCGGAACTAGCAAATAATTTCGGATCATCCTCTCCTTCTTCAAAAGGAATTGTCCTCAATTCTTGCACATCGTTATCTTCTAAATAGGGGGATAAGTCCCCTACATTGAATGTTCTTTGCCACGCCATATTCTCAGGGAAGGTCTATCTTGTAAGCATTGTTTCCATATCGTTCAAGAACCTTGAAAGGTCCTTCATCTCGGGGCATGAGTTTATGCCTTCTTTTTACTTGGAAACCTCTCCTTCCTCGAAGTGGATCCACACCAAATCTCCCGGAGCGAAACAATCTCGGTTTTCGGCCTTTGTTTGATTTTTTCTTGTACATCTCATTGGCCTTTTCGATGTTGGTGCGTATTTCTTTGTGAACCTTCACCATTGTTTTGGCTTGTTGCCTAGCATCTCCCGTGGACATAAGAGTCTTTAGGCAACGAAATAAGATCAATAGGTACATACGGATTTACCCATATACCACTTCGAACGGTGAATGTCTTGTTGCAAAAGTGGGAGTCCTATTGTAAGCAAACTCCGCATGGCATAGCTTGACATCCCAATCTTTCCAGGTCTTGCTCACTAAGCCCCTTAACAAGGTGCCTAGGGTTCGATTAGTCACTTGTTTGCCGTCGGTTTGGGGTGATGTGAAGTACTAAACAGTAACTTAGTACCCATCATCCTCCACAAGGGGACCTCCAAAAAATGACTCAAAAACTTGCTATCTCGATCCGAGACAATAGTTTTTGGTATTCCATGCGACGAACAATTTCCCTGAAATATAAACAAGAAACGTTAATAGCATCTTCTGTTTTATGGCGAAGGCACAAAGTGTGCCATTTTTGAAACGGTCCACCACCACCATGACCGAATCCTTCCCTCTTTGCGTTCTCGGAAGTGCAACGATGAAATCCATACTAACATCCTCCCAAGGCCTCTCAGGTCTTGGTAAAGGAGTATACAACCCCTTATGGAACGTGCTTTTGGCTCTTTGACAAACACCGCAACGAGCTAAAAACTGGCATGCACTTCCTTGATCATATGAGGCCAAAGAAAATGTTCTTCTGATAACTCCATGGTTTTCGTAACGCCAAAATGGCCAGCCAAACCGCCACCATGAGCTTCTCTTATGAGCAAATCACGAACCGGGACATTTGGGAACACAAAGTTTGTTCCCCTTGAACAAGAACCCCTCCATTTGATGATAATGGTCTTTTGGACCATCTTTGGTAGCCACGAACGGATCTCGTGTCCCCTCATCAAGAACATAAAATTCTTTAATCGGTTCAACCCGAAGCACTTTGGAATCCACCATATTAAGCAATAGGTGTCTCCGAGATAAAGCATCGGCTACCACATTAGCTTTTCCGGCCTTGTACTTGGCAACAAAGTTAACGATTGCAAGAACTCTACCCATTTAGCATGACGAGCACTAAGCTTATGTTGCCCATGAATATATTTCAGTGATTCATGATCGGAATGAAGAACAAAAGCTTGTGGTCGTAAATAGTGACTCCAATGATTAAGAGACCTAACCATGGCATAAAACTCTTTATCATAAGTGGAATAATTCAACTTAGCCTGATTTAATTTCTCGCTAAAATACGCAATAGGCTTGCCACATTGAATTAAAACAGCCCCAATACCCGTTCCACTTGCATCACACTCAATTTCAAATGGTTTTGCAAAATCAGGTAAAGCTAGGATAGGCGTTTTACACATTTTCTCCTTTACAAGTTCAAACGCCTTTTGAGCTGCGTCACTCCATACAAATTTTCCATGTTTAGTGCATTCGGTTATAGGAGCTAATAAAGTGCTTTGAAATTGTTTATAAACCTCCTATAAAACGAAGCTAAACCATGAAAAGACCTCACCTCGGTGATAGTTGTAAGGCAGGCCAAGAAGAAATAGCTTCGACTTTGGATGGATCCACCTTCACCCCTTCATCCGAAATTATGAACCCCGGGGAAGCCATCTCTCTTTGCATGAACGTGCACTTTTCGAGCTTCCCATACGGTTTTGTTCTCTCAAAACTTCGAACACTTGTTGCAAATGATTTAAATGATCATCCTTGTTAGTACGAAAACAAGGATATCATCCAAATATACAACTACGAACTTTCCCAAAAACGGCCTAAGTACTTCATTCATCAATCTCATGAATGTACTAGGGGCATTTGTGAGACCAAATGGCATAACCGCCCATTCATACAACCCATACTTCGTCTTGAAAGCCGTTTTCCACTCATCTCCCTCCTTCATGCATATTTGGTGGTATCCACTTCTTAAATCAATTTTCGAAAACAACTTGGATCCACTCAACTCATCTAGCATGTCATCTAATCTAGGGATGGGAAATGCGTGCTTTACGGTGATGTTATTCACAGCACGGCTATCAATACACATCCTCCATGAACCGTCTTTTTTTTGCCGCACAAGCAAGCACGGCACACCGGACTTTTGCTCTCTCTCACGTAACCTTTGTCCATCAATTCACTGATTTGGCTTTGTAATTCCTCACTCTCTTTGGGATTACATCTATAGGAAGGCTTATTTGGAATTGGTGCTCGAGAATGAGATCAATTTGATGTTCAATTCCACGTTTAGGGGGTAGGCCATTTGGTAGGTCATTAGGGAATACGTCTCCAAACTCCTCCAACAACTCCCTCGAAATGTGGATCCTCAACGTCCACTCCCTCATTCACCTCCTTGGCAACGGAATATACACCAATTGAATTTTCTCCAACTCCCTCTCGAATCGTTTTCTCCCCAAGAACACACCACTACACATCTGGTTTTCTTTTTGGTTTTGGTTTTGTGTTTCGGATTTTTGAAGGAGGTAATGGTAGTAAGGTTTTGATTTTGCCATTCTTGTTCACCTTATACACATTCGTAAAACCATCATGCATCACTTTGCGATCAAATTGCCACGGTCTACCAAGTAGAATATGGCACGTAATCATAGGGATTACATCACATAGAATTTCATCTTCATAATTTCCAATTGAGAATGTGATTAAAACTCTATTTTTTACCCTTACTTCACTATCATCATCTAACCATTTCAGTTTATAAGGAATTGGATGTTTAGTCATAGGTAATGCTAACTTCTCTACAAGTTCGGTTGAAGCTACATTAGTACAACTCCCACCCAAACAATCTCGGTTTTCGGCCTTTGTTTGATTTTTTCTTGTACATCTCATTGGCCTTTTCGATGTTGGTGCGTATTTCTTTGTGAACCTTCACCATTGTTTCAGCTTGTTGCCTAGCATCTCCGTGGACATAAGAGTCTTTAGGCAACGAAATAAGATCAATAGGTACATACGGATTTACCCCATATACCACTTCGAACGGTGAATGTCTTGTTGCAAAAGTGGGAGTCCTATTGTAAGCAAACTCCGCATGGCATAGCTTGACATCCCAATCTTTCCCGGTCTTGCTCACTAAGCCCCTTAACAAGGTGCCTAGGGTTCGATTAGTCACTTCGTTTGCCGTCAGTTTGGGGGGTGATGTGAAGTACTAAACAAGTAACTTAGTACCCATCATCCTCCACGGGGACCTCCAAAAATGACTCAAAAACTTGCTATCTCGATCCGAGACAATAGTTTTTGGTATTCCATGCGAACGAACAATTTCCACTGAAATATAAACAACAAGAAACGTTAATAGCATCTTGTTTTATGGCAAGGCACAAAGTGTGCCATTTTTTGAGAAACGGTCCACCACCACCATGACCGAATCCTTCCCTCTTTGCGTTCTCGGAAGTGCAACGATGAAATCCATACTAACATCCTCCCAAGGCCTCTCGATCTTGGTAAAGGAGTATACGACCCCTTATGGAACGTGCTTTTGGCTCTTTGACAAACACCGCAACGAGCTAAAACAGCATGCACTTCCTTGATCATATGAGGCCAAGAAAAATGTTCTTGCAATAACTCCATGGTTTTCGTAACGCCAAAATGGCCGGCCAAACCGCCACCATGAGCTTTCTCTTATGAGCAAATCACGAACGGGACATTTGGGAACACAAAGTTTGTTCCCCTTGAACAAGAACCCTCCATTTGATGATAATGGTCTTTTGGACCATCTTTGGTAGCCACGAACGGATCTCGTGTCCCCTCATCAAGAACATAAAATTCTTTAATCGGTTCAAAACCCAAGCACTTTGGAATCCACCATATTAAGCAATAGGTGTCTCCAGAGATAAAGCATCGAGCTACCACATTAGCTTTTCCGGCCTTGTACTTGGCAACAAAGTTGAACGATTGCAAGAACTCTACCCATTTAGCATGACGAGCACTAAGCTTATGTTGCCCATGAATATATTTCGGTGATTCATGATCGGAATGAAGAACAAAAGCTTGTGGTCGTAAATAGTGACTCCAATGATTAAGAGACCTAACCATGGCATAAAACTCTTTATCATAAGTGGAATAATTCAACTTAGCCCGATTTAATTTCTCGCTAAAATACGCAATAGGCTTGCCACATTGAATTAAAACGGCCCCAATACCCGTTCCACTTGCATCACACTCAATTTCAAATGGTTTTGCAAAATCGGGGTAAAGCTAGGATAGGCGTTTTTTACACATTTTCTCCTTTACAAGTTCAAACGCCTTTTGAGCTGCGTCACTCCATACAAATTTTCCATGTTTAGTGCATTCGGTTATAGGAGCTAATAAAGTGCTGAAATTGTTTATAAACCTCCTATAAAACGAAGCTAAACCATGAAAAGACCTCGCCTCGGTGATAGTTGTAGGAACCGACCAAGAAGAAATAGCTTCGACTTTGGATGGATCCACCTTCACCCCTTCATCCGAAATTATGAACCCAAGGAAGCCAATCTCTCTTTGCATGAACGTGCACTTTTCGAGCTTCCCATACAGTTTTTGTTCTCTCAAAACTTCGAACACTTGTTGCAAATGATTTAAATGATCATCCTTGTTAGTACTGAAAACAAGGATATCATCCAAATATACAACTACGAACTTTCCCAAAAACGGCCTAAGTACTTCATTCATCAATCTCATGAATGTACTAGGGGCATTTGTGAGACCAAATGGCATAACCGAGACCATTCATACAACCCATACTTCGTCTTGAAAGCCGTTTTCCACTCATCTCCCTCCTTCATGCATATTTGGTGGTATCCACTTCTTAAATCAATTTTCGAAAACAACTTGGATCCACTCAACTCATCTAGCATGTCATCTAATCTAGGGATGGGAAATGCAGACTTTTACGGTGATGTTATTCACAAACACGGCTATCAATACACATCCTCCATGAACCGTCTTTTTTGGCACAAGCAAAGCCGCACGGCACACGGACTTTTGCTCTCTCTCTCACGTAACCTTTGTCCATCAATTCACTGATTTGGCTTTGTAATTCCTCACTCTCTTTGGGATTACATCTATAGGAAGGCTTATTTGGAATTGGTGCTCCGGGAATGAGATCAATTTGATGTTCAATTCCACGTTTAGGGGGTAGGCCATTTGGTAGGTCATTAGGGAATACGTCTCCAAACTCCTCCAACAACTCCCTCAAATGTGGATCCTCAACGTCCACTCCCTCATTCACCTCCTTGGCAACTGGAATATACACCAACCGAATTTTCTCCAACTCCCTCTCGAATCGTTTTCTCCCCAAGAACACACCACTACACATCTGGTTTTCTTTTGGTTTTGGTTTTGTGTTTCGGATTTTTGAAGGAGGTAATGGTAGTAAGGTTTTGATTTTGCCATTCTTGTTCACCTTATACACATTCGTAAAACCATCATGCATCACTTTGCGATCAAATTGCCACGGTCTACCAAGTAGAATATGGCACGCAGTCATAGGGATTACATCACATAGAATTTCATCTTCATAATTTCCAATTGAGAATGTGATTAAAACTCTATTTTTTACCCTTACTTCACTATCATCATCTAACCATTTCAGTTTATAAGGAATTGGATGTTTAGTCATAGGTAATGCTAACTTCTCTACAAGTTCAGTTGAAGCTACATTAGTACAACTCCCACCATCTATGATCAAAGTGCATAGTTTTTTTTTCACTAGGCATTTCGAATGAAAAATGGTCTCCCTTTGTTCCTCATTTTCGGCCACCATATTTGAGTACAAGGACCTCCTAATAACTAAGGTTTCCGATGCATGGCACGTGCAAAGATTACTTCATCGACTATCTTTATTTGCTTTCGTAGAATTGTTACATGGTTTTACTTTACTCTTAAAGTAGAGGTTTTACATGTGACCAAAAATATGTCATTTATTATGTTAGTTAAGTTAGTTGAGTCATTTTAAATCCGAAAAAAACACTTAGTAATATTTCGGTACTTTGTCATGGTTGTATTTTAGGAAAGTCTCTTGGTGGATGAGTTGTAATAGGCGTGCAAAGGGGATGCCTTGCTGCTGCCTTATGGCTTTCTTATTTAAGGAAAGAGTTGCATCTCTTTCCTTAAAGCTTTTTGTTTCCTTAAAATAAGGCTAGATTCTAGGCTTAGGTTTAGGGGAAACTTTCCTAACTTACTACTAGTTGGGCGTGTGATGTAGAGTCTTGGAGGGCAAGGATTTCTTGCTTCTCTTAGCCTTATAAATAGGCGCCTAAATCAATAAAGAGATTTGAGTGATTTTGAGAAAAAGAATTCGAGTGCTTGTTGCATTGAATATTCGGTCGTCGTACCAAGAACATACAAATCGTGGTTTGTGTGCATCTCCTAATCGAGGTTGGTGAGAGATCCTCTAGTTCTCGAGGGAACAAGAGCCTATCTTTGTTTGTTTTACTCCTTATTTCTTAATTTTCAATCATAAAACACCATAAAAACGTCACTTAGATTCTAGGGTATACTTTGTGAATTTTCGGATTTCAAATTCATATCAGTTTGGTATCAGAGCAGCAAGGTTGTAGAAGAGCGTGAGGGTGCGTGAGAAGGCGGATTGTTGTGAAATTTTGTGTGGACAAACTAGACATCTTGAAGTTTGTTGTGTCAAAATTTCAGCTTATTCCGATCAATAACAAAGTCACAGCAAGCGGAAACTTTTGACGAAAATTCCTGGCAGTTTCAATCAACATGGGAGAATCCGAGGCACTTAAGGCTTGGATGACAACTATGATGGACAAGATGACTGCACAAGTGGCTGAACTTCTTGATGCACGACTCGAGGAGTATGAGAAGCAGACTAATGATAATTCCGCACTCCTAGCTAAACTCACAGCCGAACGGATAGGAGCAAAGAACACTAAGGAATCCGAATTGAAACTTGGAGATCTTCCGGAATTCAATGGATTGAAGGACCCTCAAACTTACTTGAATTGGGAGAGAAGGGTTGAGAGAATGTTTGATCATAAAGGTATGGATGATACTCAACGTTTTAATCATGCTATACTTAAATTTAATGATTATGCATCGATTGGTATGATTCTTTCCAAGTCCAAAGAGTGAGAGATGGGAAGGAAAAGATTAAAACTTGGAGTTCATTAAAACCGAAAATTGAGAAACGATTTGTTCCTAAGTCCTATAAGCAAGAGTTGTACCTTAGGTTAAGTTCTTTTCAACAAGATCATCTTTCCATTGCTGAATATGTGATTGAGTTTGAGAAATTATATTTGGCATGTGGATGTAAGGAAGAGGAGGAGCAAAAGATGGCCAAATTTCTATTTGGTATGAATAAGCCTATTGCTAATCTTGTTGAATTGCAATCTTATAACACGTTTGATGAGTTGTGTCAATTAGCAAGTAAAGTGGAAAGGCAACAAAAAGAAGCTAAAGGCAGGAACTTTCGATCTTCTTCTACCCCTAAAACTCGAAACTACATTCTCTTCAAAGATTGACACTTTAGAGAAAGGGAAGGGCGTGGAAACGTCGATGGTGACAGATTTTAAGGCAAAGCAAGGAGCTTTAACTCTGGGGCAGCAAAGCATGAAGGACCGTATGTGTTTCAAGTGCAAGGGTTTTGGTCACCTTCAACGAGAGTGCCCAAATAAACTCTTGGTTTCCTACGAGGATCACCAAGTCTTGCTTGCTTCACTTGAGCAGGACAAGGAGCGTGCCTCCTTGGACAACGTGGCTGCTGCTTCTTTTTGGGATTCCACCCCCATGTTTGAACCGGAGCAACGCAAGACTTTAATGGCTACTCCACAAGTTTCACTTGAGCAAGAGCAAAGAGAAAATCTGTTCCAAACACGTTGCCTCGTCAATGGTAAGACTTTTTCGGTTATTGTTGATAGTGGTTCATGTACTAACGTATGTGCTCTTTCTATGGTGAATGATGCACGATTGCCTACTCAACCACATCCTAAACCATACAAGTTGAGTTGGTTGGATGCTTCGTTAGTGGTGTGTGGGTTAATAAACAAGCCCTTGTCTCTTTTCGAATTGGAGGATACATGGACAGATTGTGGTGTGATGTGGTACCAATGACGGCTTGTTCTTTACTTCTTGGACGTCCATGGCAGTGGGATAGGAGTGTGATTCACCATGGATGGGACAACATATGTTCGGTTCTTATGAATGGGGAAAGAATTGGCTTGAAACCACTACCGCCTAAGCATGTTCCTATGATCAGTGAGGAGAGTGTTGGGGATGTGTTGTCTACGTCCTTGGATGCTGCTCCTAAGGGTGCTCATACTTGTTTAAGTTCATGTAGGAATGAAGTGCTAGAAGTGCCGACAACAAAGAAGGAGAGGCGCAACAACTTGCTGAATATGCGCCATGCTACTAGCTTGGATGTTGGAGACTATGTTTGGCTTTCGTTGGCTGCACAAAAGCTCCACATTAATCATAAGCATGATGAACCAATGGATGAGGGGCCATTTGAAGTTGTTAACAAACTTGGGCATGAAACGTATAAGGTGTTGCTAGGAAATGGAATTTGTGCTACATTGGGTGCAAATGACCTTGTTCCTTGCCTTGACAAAACTTGAGGTCAAGTTTCTTTGAAGAAGGGGAGTATGATGCATGGCACGTGCAAAGATTACTTCATCGACTATCTTTATTTGCTTTCGTAGAATTGTTACATGGTTTTACTTTACTCTTAAAGTAGAGGTTTTACATGTGACCAAAAATATGTCATTTATTATGTTAGTTAAGTTAGTTGAGTCATTTTAAATCCGAAAAAAACACTTAGTAATATTTCGGTACTTTGTCATGGTTGTATTTTAGGAAAGTCTCTTGGTGGATGAGTTGTAATAGGCGTGCAAAGGGGATGCCTTGCTGCTGCCTTATGGCTTTCTTATTTAAGGAAAGAGTTGCATCTCTTTCCTTAAAGCTTTTTGTTTCCTTAAAATAAGGCTAGATTCTAGGCTTAGGTTTAGGGGAAACTTTCCTAAATTACTACTAGTTGGGCGTGTGATGTAGAGTCTTGGAGGGCAAGGATTTCTTGCTTCTCTTAGCCTTATAAATAGGCGCCTAAATCAATAAAGAGATTTGAGTGATTTTGAGAAAAAGAATTCGAGTGCTTGTTGCATTGAATATTCGGTCGTCGTACCAAGAACATACAAATCGTGGTTTGTGTGCATCTCCTAATCGAGGTTGGTGAGAGATCCTCTAGTTCTCGAGGGAACAAGAGCCTATCTTTGTTTGTTTTACTCCTTATTTCTTAATTTTCAATCATAAAACACCATAAAAACGTCACTTAGATTCTAGGGTATACTTTGTGAATTTTCGGATTTCAAATTCATATCAGTTTCACCCTCCATTTCAGGATTGCACACGTCCTCCTCATCCTCACTTCCATCTTTATCATGTTCCATCTCTAAAAGAGATTGTTTTTCCAACTCGTCTATCTCGATTATATCTCTTATGGTCATGATTCTTTTAGTAGGACAATTTGCTTGGTAATGGCCATAGCCTTGACACTTAAAACATTTCACTTTTAAGGTTTTGTCATCTCCAACTTTCTCCTTATCTTTCTTAGTGAAATCCGGTTTTTTGTTCTTATCAAGATTACTAGTACTAGGATTAACTTTAAAAGTACTAAATGGCTTGGAATAAGACTTACTTGCCACTGATTTCTTCTTTTGGTTATCCATCTTTTGAGCCACTTTGCAAGCTTCGTCGAAAGTAAGGTATGGAAACACCTCGACTTTCTCACGTACGTCTTCATTTAGGCCTCCTAAGAATCTGCCCAATTTTTGCTCCTCCATTTCTTCAATCTCACAAACAATGGAAAGTTTCTCAAATTCCTTGATGTACTCCTCCATAGGCATGGCTCCTTGCTTGAGTGTGGACCATCTAACATACTGATTTTGTTTGTAGTTAGTTGGAACAAAACGTCTCCTCAATTGCTTCTTCAACTTTTCCCAAGTAACAATCTTGGATTTGTTCTCCTTCATCCTTTGCCTCTTCAATCCCTCTAACCAAATGGATGCATATTTGGTTAGCTTCAAAACAACAACCTTGTATTTCTTCTCATCCGGAGTATCTTTGTAATCAAAAAAACGCTCTAATGAACGTTCCCATTCAATGTATAATTCCGGATCACTAGCTCCGTCAAAATCAGGAACTTCGATTTTTAAACCCCTATCATCAGCCCTATAACTCCTTTCTTCCTCATTGGGTTTCTTCTTAAACAATTCTAAGGTTATCTTTGCCATCATGTCGTGTAATGCTTCGTTTTGCTTGGCTAGAGCTTCTAGCATCGCATCTCTCCTAGCATTGTCGTCGTCCATTTCAGAACTGAGCTCTTGATACCACTTGATGCGAAATTGGACTCCTCTCACGTGTGTGTATAGAAGACCCAAGAACACAATGCAGCGGAAAACGAACGAACAATGATATAGACTTTTAGTCGTAAGAAAATCTCTTAAAACTAAAAGAATTGGTTGATAAACACGCCTCAATGAAGAATTGCGTTTACGATAGTTGAATGATAAACTACAAGCCTCCACTTAAAGTTTACGATTCGGTTTATAATTAAGGAAATGAATCTCCACTCTCTTCCTCAATTACGGTTTTAATTAACAAAGAACGAGAATCTCCACTCTCGAATATGTCAATTAGGTTGACTTTCTCGTAGTTTGACCTCCCAAGAAAATCGGTTCAAAGATAGAGTAAAAACCTCGGTTTTTAATCTTTAACACAACGTGTTTTAATTTGAAGCACAAAGCTTAAATTTCAATTATCCAAATCTGATTTTCATTTGTGATCACCATTACATATATATTACAAGCTAATCAATCTCAAAAAGATCTAAGTACCAAAGTGATTAAACAAAGCAATTAAACAACAAAGATCTCTTAATCCAACAAAGATGTAAGAAGGAATAGTGTTGTTGTGTGTTTTGTTGACTTTGGGGCAAGGAGGGCCGGTTTTCATCACCAAGTGGGGGGCTTCTCTTAGCTTGCATGGGAAGCTTCAAAAGATCTTCAAGAACCCCTTTTCACACGTCCCAAGTGTGATTCGCAACCCCAAGCATGGTTCGTCCAATTTGCACTTACGCTAAACAAAATAATTCCGGGTTTACAAAAACCGAAAATTACAAAAACGTTAATTAAACTAACTAGCTTAATTAACTTCCTTTTCTTCGTTGCTTAACATAATTAAACTAATACTAATCCTTAAACCGTGAAGTTCTCCCTTGTTGTGATTGAGATTAGTACTTAGTAGAATTTCGAAACTAGCAAATAATTTTGGATCAGCAATCAACAAAGCTAATTGAATCAAATGAAAGTCAAATGAAGTTAAACAAAGCTAATTCAATCAAATGAAACTTTAATGCATGCAACAAAGCTAATTGAATCAAATGAAACTCTAATGCATTCAACAAACCTAATTGAATCAAATTAAAGTCAAATGCATTCAACAAAGCTAATTGAATCAAAGGAAACTCAAAGGCATTCAACAAAGCAAATTGAATCAAATGAAACGCAAATGCATTCTACAAAGCTAATTGAATCAAATGAAAGTCAAATGCATTCAACAAAGCTAATTGAATCAAATGAAACTCAAATGCATTTAACAAAGCTAATTGAATCAAATGAAAGTCAAATGAAGTCAAACATAGCTAAATTAATCAAATGAAAATAAAATGCATTCAAAAAAGCTAATTGAATCAAATGAAACTCAAATGCATTCAACAAAGCTAATTGAATCAAATGAAACTCAAAATGCATTCAACAAAGCTAATAGAATCAAATGAAACTCAAATGCATTCAACAAAGCTAATTGAATCAAATTAAAGTCAAATGCATTCAACAAAGCTATTTGAATCAAATGAAACATTAATTCAACAAAACTAATTGATGCGGATCCAAAGGCATCAAGTCAAGAAGAGCCGGTTTTACTTTTGATGGAACACATGGGTTTCAATTTGATGGCTAACAAGCATGCATTTGTGTCGTGTGTCACATGGCTCGTGGAAGTAACTGATTAGTATTTTAAATTAGTGTCATTATTAGTTTAAAATGTTAGTTAATTAGTTGAGTTGTTTCTAGTTCAATAAAAGTCCGAAAATCCCTTAGAGATTTCGGTGGTTAGGTGTTTAGTTGTCATGGTTGTATTTTAGGAAAGTTTCCTTAATTTGGTAGATTGGAGTGGCGTGCAAGGTAGCAGCCTTGGGCGTGTGTTTGAGTTGTAATTAAGGAAAGTACTTGTTGTCTTTCCTTAAGTTAGAGTTTCCTTAAGTTTAGCTTGATTCTAGGCTAGAATTAAGGAGGAGATACTTTCCTAAATTGATGGTGAATGCCGTGTGGTTTGGTATGCTTGAGGAGCAAGGTTTTATTGCTTACTCCTTATAAATAATAGGCGCCTAACCTCTTCAATGGTTAGAGTGATTTTATGATTAAATATTGTTATTGTTTGTGAGTTAATTCATAAGCTTTAATCTTCCATTAATTGATATTCGGGAGTGTTTATTAATTAGTGTTTAAACAACTTAATTCAGGAGTGGTTTGAGTGTGTTTAAGATTCTTGTGAGTGTTTCGAGAGTGATCATTCATTAAGAAATATCCCTTGTTACTTGCTCTTATTTTCGGATTTCTTCATTGTCCTTATTCAAGTTGGCGTGTGCTCTTGAGTGTTTAACTATCCTAGTTGAGCATTCATATCAAGTGGTATCGATTTTCCAAAGCGAGAGAGGATAGAAGGGATTCTACTCTTCAAAGATCCAAGGTAAATTGTCACTTTTCTTCTTAAAGTTTCGATCTTTACATTGGGATAAGTGGTACTAGGGTTCTTTTGTGCTTCCTAGTGTGTCGAAGTGTTGTTATTTGTTAAGATAATGTCGAGTGAATTGGAAAAATTAGCTAAGGCTATTGAGGACATAGCTAAGATGCAATTTGATTTCCAAGCAAAATATAATGTCGATTCGAATCATGTTAGTAGACTTGAAACTAGAATGGATGCTATAACTTCTATTATCACTAAGAAGTTGGATAAAAACAGTGTTGATTACATTGGACTTTCGGATGAAGAGGATGAAGTTAGGGTTGTTAAACCTAATTTCAATGATGATAGGGGATTAAAATTGGATGATTTCACTGGTGATTCTAGTCCGGAGGATTTACTTGAGTGGATTCGACAATTGGAGAAGGTGTGTGATTATAGGGGGTTTGATGATCAAAGGAGATTCAAGATAGCCTCGGTTAGATTGACCAAGTATGCTTCGGTATTTGGCTCGAAAATTTGAAGGCAAAACGTGCAAGAAAGAAGAAAGACAAGCTTAGTAGTTGGACTAAGTTGAAAGAGAAGCTCAAGGAGAAATTTTTGCCAAGTGATTACGAGCAAAAACAAGACATAAAGTTGACTACTTTGTGTCAAGATACGTTGAGTGTGCATGAGTACACTATGGAATTTGATAAACCGTGCCTTATTTGTGACATTGAAGAAAGGGAAGCAATGAAAATTGCTCGTTACATCAAAGGCTTGAACCGTCCTATTGCAAGGAAGGTAGAGGTGTCAACTTACACTACGTTTGATGAAGCATGTAGATTGGGCGCTTAAATTTGAATCTCATGAGAACGAGGACAAACCGAAAACTTCCTATGCTAAATCGGTAACTCGTTCAAACCTTCTTCTTCTTATTCTTCTTATTCATCTTCTAACAAGAACTATGAAGGGTCTAAGAAAGAACATGCAACGAAAGATGATAAAAGGGTCGAAAAACGAGAAAGTTTTCGTTCCTAGGGAAAAGTTTGAAGAAAATCGGAAGTGTTTCAAGTGCCAAGGAAGAGGACACATTGCTAGTAACTCGTCCAACAAAGAAAGCTCTCACCATGAGGCAATACATGGAATTGAATGAAGAAGAGGAGTTGTACGAATTTGTGCCTAGAGATGACACGGTTGAGAGTGAGGAGGAAGATGCATATGCCGAAGATGACAAGTAGGCTTATTGGTGTTGTTAGGAGGGTTTTACATGTTGATTTCCTTCCAAGCAAAGAACAAAGGGAAAACTTGTTCCATACTCGTTGCAAAGTGGGTGAAAGCACTTGTAACATGATCATTGATAGTGGGTCTTGTACCAATGTAGTGGCGGCAGATTTGGTGAGCAAATTGAGTCTTATTGTGAGAGATCATCCACACCCCTACAAGTTGAGTTGGCTTGATGATACGGGACTTAGGGTGAAGAAGCAAGCATTACTTTCTTTCTCCATAGGGAATTACAAGGACGAGCTATGGTGTGATGTACTTCCCATGAATGCTTGTCACGTTTTACTCGGGAGACCATGGCAATTTGATAGAAAGGTGATACATGAAGGGGACTCCAATGTGTATACGATTTCGGTGGGTTCCAAGAAGATTAGGTTGCATCCTTTGGCTCCTAGTGCCGTGATTCACAAGAAGGAAGAGAAAAAGACTAGTTTGTTTCTTTCTTTCAAAGAGTTCGAGAAAGAGATTGAAGATGAGGGCGTGTGCTATGCTTTAGTCATCAAACATGTTGTTGCAAGTGAAGTGAAGCCAAGTAATCCACAACTTGATTCACTCATGAAGGAATTTTGTGATGTATTTTCCGAAGATCTTCCACAAGGGCCGCCACCCTTAAGGGGAATTGAACATGCCATTGATTTAGTTCCGGGAGCTCCTTTGCCTAATAAACCCGCTTATAGGTGTGATCCAAGTGCTTCCAAAGAGCTTCAACGACAAATTGAAGAATTGATCGAAAGGGGGTATGTAAGAGAGAGCATGAGTCCTTCGTGCGGTTCCCGCTTTACTTGTGCCTAAGAAAGATGGTACATGGAGAATGTGCATTGATAGTAGGGCCGTGAACAATATCACCGTGAAGTATAGATTTCCCATGCCGAGGTTGGAGGATATGCTTGATGAACTCAATGGAGCCTCGATTTTCTCAAAAATCGATCTTAGAAGTGGTTATCATCAAATGAGGATTCGAGAAGGGGATGAGTGGAAAACAAAGATTCAAGACTAAACAAGGTCTTTATGAATGGATGGTAATGCCTTTTGGCTTATGCAACGCCCCTAGTTCTTTCATGCGACTTATGAATGAGGTACTTCGTTCCTTTTTAAACAAATTTGTTGTTGTTTATTTGGATGATATCCTTGTTTATAGTAAGAGTGTTGATGATCATTTGATACATTTGAGGAGTTTGTTTGAGAATCTTAGAGAACAAAAACTTTTCGGCAAGATGGAAAAGTGTGAGTTCCTTGTGTCGAGCATAGCGTTTCTTGGTTACATTGTTTCCAAGGAAGGAGTTCATGTTGATCCTTCGAAAGTACAAGCAATTTCTTCATGGTCGGCCCCTACTAATGCTAGTGAATGTCGAAGCTTCCATGGTTTCGCTTCGTTCTATAGAAGATTCATTCGAAACTTCTCTTCCATTATGGCTCCTATCACGGCTTTGTTGAAGAAAGGTGAGTTTGAATGGTCTCCTTTGGCGCAAAGAGCTTTTGAAGAAGTGAAAGAGAAGTTGTGTAGTGCTCCTATACTTGCCTTGCCGGATTTCAACAAATTATTCGAGGTAGAGTGTGATGCAAGTGGATTGGGAATTGGTGCTGTTTTGATCCAAGAGAAGCGCCCTATCTCCTACTTTAGTGAGAAGCTCAATGGTGCCAAGTTGAACTACTCTAACTATGATCGTGAGTTTTATGCTATTGTTCGAGCTTTGGACCATTGGTCACATTATTTGAGGCCTAAACCATTCATCCTTCATTCGGATCATGAGGCGCTCAAACACATTCATGGTCAACAAAAACTCAATCATAGGCATGCCAAGTGGGTCGAGTTTCTCCAATCTTTCACCTTCTCGTCCAAGTATAAAGAAGGAAAGAGCAACATTGTGGCGTATGCACTTTCAAGGAGATCTTATTTGCTAGCTATGGTGGATGCAAGAGTAATGGAGTTCGAACACTTGAAGGAGCTTTATAAAGAAGATGATGAACTTGGTTCGCTTTTTGCTGCTCCTAAAGGGTTGTTCATGGTTCAAGAGGGTTTTCTTTTTAAAGGAAACAAGTTGTGTGTCCCAAAGTGCAAGGTACGTGAGCTTCTAGTTCGTGAAGTGCATAGTGGAGGTATTGCTGGTCATTTTGGCATTCAAAAGACACTTGATACTTTGAGTGAACATTTTTATTGGCCTAGCATGATCAAATATGTGCATATGGTAGTGAGCAAGTGTGCAACGTGCCAAAAGTCCAAAAGCACCTTTCATAAAGGGCTTTACACGCCTTTACCGGGTCCGGATCATCCTTGGGATAGTGTGAGCATGGATTTCATTGTTGGGTTGCCTAGAACTCAAAGAGGCAAAGATGCTATCATGGTGGTTGTGGATAGATTTTCGAAGATGGCTCATTTCATTCCCATGCACAAAACGGATGACGCTTCCCATGTTGCCGATTTGTATTTCAAAGAGGTAATTCGACTTCATGGCATTCCTAGAAGCATTGTTTCGGATAGGGATTCTAAATTCCTTAGTCACTTTTGGAGGTGTTTGTGGGAAGATGGTGGGAACGAAACTCCTATTTAGCACGAGTCATCATCCTCAAACAGATGGTCAAACCTGAAGTTACAAACATAACTCTTGGTTCTTTGTTACGTGGCCTTGTGAGTAAGACGCAAAAAGATTGGGATATGAAGCTTGCACATGCGGAATTTGCTTACAACCGTTCACATTCAGCCCACAACTTTACGTTCTCCATTTGAGATCATTTATGGAGTTAATCCTTTTCTCCCTATTGATCTTGTTACTCTTCCTAGAAGTGAGATACACGCGGATTCAAAGAAAAGGCCGGAAGCTTTTAACAAGACTTGTGCGCAAGTTAAAGCTCAAATTGAGAAAATGAATCAAGAATACAAGGAACGGGCTAACAAGCATAGGCGCCAACCTAAGTTCAAGGAAGGTGACCTAGTATGGATACATTTGAGGAAGGAAAGGTTTCCGAGCAAAAGGAAAAACAAGTTGATGCCTAGAGCCGATGGTCCTTTCGAAGTCATTGGAGTCGTAGGTGATGGAGCTTACAAAATCGACTTACCAAGTGATTATGGCAATGTGAGTGCTACTTTCAATATTGGTGATCTTTCTCCTTACCATGATGATGAGAATTTGAGGGCAAATTCTTTTGAAGAAGGGGAGAATGATGCGGATCCAAAGGCATCAAGTCAAGAAGAGCTTGGTTTACTTTTGATGGAACACATGGGTTTCAATTTGATGGCTAACAAGCATGCATTTGTGTCGTGTGTCACATGGCTCGTGGAAGTAACCGATTAGCATTTTAAATTAGTGTCATTATTAGTTTAAAATGTTAGTTAATTAGTTGAGTTGTTTCTAGTTCAATAAAAGTCCGAAAATCCCTTAGAGATTTCGGTGGTTAGGTGTTTAGTTGTCATGGTTGTATTTTAGGAAAGTTTCCTTAATTTGGTAGATTGGAGTGGCGTGCAAGGTAGCAGCCTGGGGCGTGTGTTTGAGTTGTAATTAAGGAAAGTACTTGTTGTCTTTCCTTAAGTTAGAGTTTCCTTAAGTTTAGCTTGATTCTAGGCTAGAATTAAGGAGGAGATACTTTCCTAAATTGATGGTGAATGCCGTGTGGTTTGGTATGCTTCGAGGAGCAAGGTTTTCTTGCTTACTCCTTATAAATAATAGGCGCCTAACCTCTTCAATGGTTAGAGTGATTTTATGATTAAATATTGTTATTGTTTGTGAGTTAATTCATAAGCTTTAATCTTCCATTAATTGATATTCGGGAGTGTTTATTAATTAGTGTTTAAACAACTTAATTTCGGGAGTGGTTTGAGTGTGTTTAAGATTCTTGTGAGTGTTTCGGGAGTGATCATTCATTAAGAAATATCCCTTGTTACTTGCTCTTATTTTCGGATTTCTTCATTGTCCTTATTCAAGTTGGCGTGTGCTCTTGAGTGTTTAACTATCCTAGTTGAGCATTCATATCACTAATTGAATCAAATAAAGTCAAACAAAGCTAATTAAATCAAATGAAAGTCAAATGAAGTCAAACAAAGCTAATAGAATCAAATGAAACACAAATGCATTCAACAAAGCTAATTGAATCAAATGAAAGTCAAATGAGGTCAAACAAAGCTAATTGATTCAAATGAAACTCAAATGCATTCAACAAAGCTAATTGAATCAAATAAAACTCAAATGCATTTAACAAAGCTAATTGAATTAAATGAAACTCAAATGCAATCAACAAAGCTAATTGAATCAAATGAAACTCAAATGCTTTCAACAAAGCTAATTGAATCAAATGAAAGTCAAATGCAATCAACAAAGCTAATTGAATCAAATGAAACTCAAATGCATTCAACAAAGCTAATTGAATCAAATTAAAGTCAAATGCATTCAACAAAGCTAATTGAATCAAATGAAACTCAAATGCATTCAATAAAGCTAATTGAATCAAATTAAAGTCATATGCATTCAACAAAGCTATTTGAATCAAATGAAACTCAAATGCATTCAACAAAGCTAATTGATTCAAATGAAGTCTAACAAAGCTAATTAAATCAAATGAAAGTCAAATGAAGTCAAACAAAGCTAATAGAATTAAATGAAACACAAATGCATTCAACAAAGCTAATTGAATCAAATGAAAGTCAAATGTGGTCAAACAATGCTAATTGATTCAAATGAAACTCAAATGCATTCAACAAAGCTAATTGAATCAAATGAAACTCAAATGCATTTGACAAAGCTAATTGAATTAAATGAAACTCAAATGCAATCAACAAAGCTAATTGAATCAAATGAAACTCAAATGCATTCAACAAAGCTAATTGAATCAAATGAAAGTCAAATGCAATCAACAAAGCTAATTGAATCAAATGAAACTCAAATGCATTCAACAAAGCTAATTGAATCAAATGAAACTCAAATGCATTCAACAAAGCTAATTGAATCAAATGAAACTCAAATGCATTCAACAAAGCTAATTGAATCAAATTAAAGTCAAATGAAGTCAAACAAAGCTAATTGAATCAAATGAAACTCAAAATGCATTCAACAAAGCTAATTGAGTCAAACGAAAGTCAAACATGGCTAAATGAATCAAATGAAAATCAAATGCATTCAACAAAGCTAATTGAATCAAATGAAACTCAAATGCATTCAACAAAGCTAATTGAATATAATGAAACTCAAATGCAATCAACAAAGCTAATTGAATCAAATGAAACTCAAATGCATTCAACAAAGCTAATTGAATCAAATGAAACTCAAATGCATTCAACAAAGCTAATTGAATCAAATGAAACTCAAAATTTATTCAACAAAGCTAATTGAATCAAATGAAACTCAAATGCATTCAACAAAACTAATTGAATCAAATTAAAGTCAAATGAAGTCAAACAAAGCTAATTGAATCAAATGAAACTCAAATGCATTCAACAAATCTAATTGAATCAAATGAAACTCAAAATGCATTCAACAAAGCTAATTAAATCAAATGAAACTCAAATGCATTCAACAAAGCTAATTGAATCAAATGAAACTCAAATGCATTCAACAAAGCTAATTAAATCAAATTAAAGTCAAATGAAGTCAAACAAAGCTAATTGAATCAAGTGAAACTCAAATGCATTCAACAAAGCTAATTGAGTCAAACGAAAGTCAAACATGGCTAAATGAATCAAATGAAAATCAAATGCATTCAACAAAGCTAATTGAATCAAATGAAAGTCAAATGAAGTTAAACAAAGCTAATTCAATCAAATGAAACTTTAATGCATGCAACAAAGCTAATTGAATCAAATGAAACTCTAATGCATTCAACAAACCTAATTGAATCAAATTAAAGTCAAATGCATTCAACAAAGCAAATTGAATCAAATGAAACGCAAATGCATTCAACAAAGCTAATTGAATCAAATGAAACTCAAATGCATTCAACAAAGCTAATTGAATCAAATGAAACTCAAATGCATTCAACAAAGCTAATTGAATCAAATGAAACTCAAATGAAGTCAAACAAAGCTAATTGAATCAAATTAAAGTCAAATGAAGTCAAACAAAGCTAATTGAATCAAGTGAAACTCAAATGCATTCAACAAAGCTAATTGAAGTCAAACGAAAGTCAAACATGGCTAAATGAATCAAATGAAACTCAAATGCATTCAACAAACCTAATTGAATCAAATGAAACTCAAATGCATTCAACAAAGCTAATTAAATCAAATTAAAGTCAAATGAAGTCAAACAAAGCTAATTGAATCAAATGAAACTCAAATGCATTCAACAAAGCTAATTGAGTCAAACGAAATCAATGCAGTCAAACATAGCTAAATGAATCAAATGAAACTCAAATGCATTCAACAAAGCTAATTGAATCAAATGAAAGTCAAATGAAGTTAAACAAAGCTAATTCAATCAAATGAAACTTTAATGCATGCAACAAAGCTAATTGAATCAAATGAAACTCTAATGCATTCAACAAACCTAATTGAATCAAATTAAAGTCAAATGCATTCAACAAAGCTAATTGAATCAAAGGAAACTCAAATGCATTCAACAAAGCAAATTGAATCAAATGAAACGCAAATGCATTCTACAAAGCTAATTGAATCAAATGAAAGTCAAATGCATTCAACAAAGCTAATTGAATCAAATGAAACTCAAATGCATTTAACAAAGCTAATTGAATCAAATGAAAGTCAAATGAAGTCAAACATAGCTAAATTAATCAAATGAAAATAAAATGCATTCATAAAAGCTAATTGAATCAAATGAAACTCAAATGCATTCAACAAAGCTAATTGAATCAAATGAAACTCAAAATGCATTCAACAAAGCTAATAGAATCAAATGAAACTCAAATGCATTCAACAAAGCTAATTGAATCAAATTAAAGTCAAATGCATTCAACAAAGCTATTTGAATCAAATGAAACTCAAATGCATTCAACAAAGCTAATTGAATCAAATGAAGTCAAACAAAGCTAATTAAATCAAATGAAAGTCAAATGAAGTCAAACAAAGCTAATAGAATCAAATGAAACACAAATGCATTCAACAAAGCTAATTGAATCAAATGAAAGTCAAATGAGGTCAAACAAAGCTAATTAATTCAAATGAAACTCAAATGCATTCAACAAAGCTAATTGAATCAAATGAAACTCAAATGCATTTAACAAAGCTAATTGAATTAAATGAAACTCAAATGCAATCAACAAAGCTAATTGAATCAAATGAAACTCAAATGCTTTCAACAAAGCTAATTGAATCAAATGAAAGTCAAATGCAATCAACAAAGCTAATTGAATCAAATGAAACTAAAATGCATTCAACAAAGCTAATTGATTCAAATTAAAGTCAAATGCATTCAACAAAGCTAATTGAATCAAATGAAACTCAAATGCATTCAACAAAGCTAATTGAATCAAATTAAAGTCATATGCATTCAACAAAGCTATTTGAATCAAATGAAACTCAAATGCATTCAACAAAGCTAATTGATTCAAATGAAGTCTAACAAAGCTAATTAAATCAAATGAAAGTCAAATGAAGTCAAACAAAGCTAATTGAATCAAATGAAAGTCAAATGTGGTCAAACAATGCTAATTGATTCAAATGAAACTCAAATGCATTCAACAAAGCTAATTGAATCAAATGAAACTCAAATGCATTCAACAAAGCTAATTGAATCAAATGAAACTCAAATGCAATCAACAAAGCTAATTGAATCAAATGAAACTCAAATGCATTCAACAAAGCTAATTGAATCAAATTAAACTCAAATGCATTCAACAAAGCTAATTGAATCAAATGAAACTCAAATGCATTCAACAAAGCTAATTGAATCAAATGAATCTCAAATGCATTCAACAAAGCTAATTGAATCAAATGAAACTCAAAATGCATTCAACAAAGCTAATTGAATCAAATGAAACTCTAATGCATTCAACAAACCTAATTGAATCAAATTAAAGTCAAATGCATTCAACAAAGCTAATTGAATCAAAGGAAACTCAAATGCATTCAACAAAGCAAATTGAATCAAATGAAACGCAAATGCATTCTACAAAGCTAATTGAATCAAATGAAAGTCAAATGCATTCAACAAAGCTAATTGAATCAAATGAAACTCAAATGCATTTAACAAAGCTAATTGAATCAAATGAAAGTCAAATGAAGTCAAACATAGCTAAATTAATCAAATGAAAATAAAATACATTCATAAAAGCTAATTGAATCAAATGAAACTCAAATGCATGCAACAAAGCTAATTGAATCAAATGAAACTCAAAATGCATTCAACAAAGCTAATTGAATCAAATGAAACTCAAATGCATTCAACAAAGCTAATTGAATCAAATTAAAGTCAAATGCATTCAACAAAGCTAATTGAATCAAATGAAACTCAAATGCATTCAATAAAGCTAATTGAATCAAATTAAAGTCATATGCATTCAACAAACCTATTTGAATCAAATGAAACTCAAATGCATTCAACAAAGCTAATTGAATTCAAATGAAGTCTAACAAAGCTAATTAAATCAAATGAAAGTCAAATGAAGTCAAACAAAGCTAATAGAATCAAATGAAACACAAATGCATTCAACAAAGCTAATTGAATCAAATGAAAGTCAAATGCAGTCAAACAAAGCTAATTGATTCAAATGAAACTCAAATGCATTCAACAAAGCTAATTGAATCAAATGAAACTCAAATGCATTCTAACAAAGCTAATTGAATTAAATGAAACTCAAATGCAATCAACAAAGCTAATTGAATCAAATGAAACTCAAATGCATTCAACAAAGCTAATTGAATCAAATGAAAGTCAAATGCATTCAACAAAGCTAATTGAATCAAATGAAACTCAAATGCATTCAACAAAGCTAATTGAATCAAATGAAACTCAAATGCATTCAACAAAGCTAATTGAATCAAATGAAACTCAAATGCATTCAACAAAGCTAATTGAATCAAATTAAAGTCAAATGAAGTCAAACAAAGCTAATTGAATCAAATGAAACTCAAATGCATTCAACAACGCTAATAGAATCAAATGAAACTCAAATGCATTCAACAAAGCTAAATGAATCAAATGAAAATCAAATGCATTCAACAAAGCTAATTGAATCAAATGAAACTCAAATGCATTCAACAAAGCTAATTGAATATAATGAAACTCAAATGCAATCAACAAAGCTAATTGAATCAAATGAAACTCAAATGCATTCAACAAAGCTAATTGAATCAAATGAAACTCAAATGCATTCAACAAAGCTAATTGAATCAAATGAAACTCAAAATGCATTCAACAAAGCTAATTGAATCAAATGAAACTCAAATGCATTCAACAAAGCTAATTGAATCAAATTAAAGTCAAATGAAGTCAAACAAAGCTAATTGAATCAAATGAAACTCAAATGCATTCAACAAAGCTAATTTAATCAAATGAAACTCAAAATGCATTCAACAAAGCTAATTAAATAAAATGAAACTCAAATGCATTCAACAAAGCTAATTGAATCAAATGAAACTCAAATGCATTCAACAAAGCTAATTAAAATCAAATTAAAGTCAAATGAAGTCAAACAAAGCTAATTGAATCAAATGAAAGTCAAATGCATTCAACAAAGCTAATTGAATCAAACGAAAGTTCAAACAAAGCTAAATGAATCAAATGAAAATCAAATGCATTCAACAAAGCTAATTGAATCAAATGAAAGTCAAATGAAGTTAAACAAAGCTAATTCAATCAAATGAAACTTTAATGCATGCAACAAAGCTAATTGAATCAAATGAAACTCAAATGCATTCAACAAAGCTAATTGAATCAAATTAAAGTCAAATGCATTCAACAAAGCTAATTGAATCAAATGAAACGCCAAATGCATTCAACAAAGCTAATTGAATCAAATGAATCTCAAATGCATTCAACAAAGCTAATTGAATCAAATGAAACTCAAATGCATTCAACAAAGCTAATTGAATCAAATTAAAGTCAAATGAAGTCAAACAAAGCTAATTCAATCAAATGAAAGTCAAATGAAGTCAAACAAAGCTAATTGAACCAAATGAAACTCAAATGCATTCAACAAAGCTAATGAATCAAACGAAAGTCAAAGCATTCAACAAAGCTAATTGAATCAAATGAAACTCAAATGCATTCAACAAAGCTAATTGAATCAAATGAAACTCAAATGCATTCAACAAAGCTAATTGAATCAAATGAAACTCAAATGCATTCAAACAAAGCTAATTCAATCAAATGAAACTCAAATGCATTCAACAAAGCTAATCGAGTCAAACGAAAGTCAAACATGGCTAAATGAATCAAATGAAAATCAAATGCATTCAACAAAGCTAATTGAATCAAATGAAAGTCAAATGAAGTTAAACAAAGCTAATTCAATCAATAATTAATAATCAAATGAAACTCAATGTTAACAAAGCTAATGAATCAAATGAAACTCAAATGCATTCAACAAAGCTAATTGAATCAAATGAAACCAAATGCATTCAACAAAGCTAATTGATAATGAAACTCAAATGCATTCAACAAAGCTAATTCAATCAAATGAAACTCAAATGCATCAACAAAAACGAAGAACAAGCTAATTGAATCAAATAAGAAATCAAATTAATCAAAAATGAAACAATTAACAAATGAAACTTTAATGCATTCAACAAAGCTAATTGAATCAAATGAAACTCAAATGCATTCAACAAAGCTAATTGAATCAAATTAAAGTCAAATGCATTCAACAAAGCTAATTGAATCAAATGAAACTCAAATGCATTCAACAAAGCAAATTGAATCAAATGAAACTCAAATGCATTCAACAAAGCTAATTGTAATCAAATGAAAGTCAAATGCATTCAACAAAGCTAATTGAATCAAATGAAACTCAAATGCATTTAACAAAGCTAATTGAATCAAATGAAAGTCAAATGCATTCAACAAAGCTAATTGAATCAAATGAAACTCAAATGCATTCAACAAAGCTAATCAATCGACAAATGAAGTCAAACATAGCTAAATTAATCAAATGAAAATAAAATGCATTCATAAACGAATCAAATGAAACTCAAATGCATTCAACAAAGCTAATTGAATCAAATGAAACTCAAAATGCATTCAACAAAGCTAATTGAATCAAATGAAACTCAAATGCATTCAACAAAGCTAATTGAATCAAATTAAAGTCAAATGCATTCAACAAAGCTATTTGAATCAAATGAAACTCAAATGCATTCAACAAAGCTAATTGAATCAAATGAAGTCAAACAAAGCTAATTAAATCAAATGAAAGTCAAATGAAGTCAAACAAAGCTAATAGAATCAAATGAAACACAAATGCATTCAACAAAGCTAATTGAATCAAATGAAAGTCAAATGAAGTCAAACAAAGCTAATTAAATCAAATGAAACTCAAATGCATTCAACAAAGCTAATTGAATCAAATGAAACTCAAATGCATTTAACAAAGCTAATTGAATTAAATGAAACTCAAATGCAATCAACAAAGCTAATTGAATCAAATGAAACTCAAATGCTTTCAACAAAGCTAATTGAATCAAATGAAACTCAAATGCAATCAACAAAGCTAATTGAATCAAATGAAACTCAAATGCATTCAACAAAGCTAATTCGATTCAAATTAAAGTCAAATGCATTCAACAAAGCTAATTGAATCAAATGAAACTCAAATGCATTCAACAAAGCTAATTGAATCAAATTAAAGTCATATGCATTCAACAAAGCTATTTGAATCAAATGAAACTCAAATGCATTCAACAAAGCTAATTGATTCAAATGAAGTCTAACAAAGCTAATTAAATCAAATGAAAGTCAAATGAAGTCAAACAAAGCTAATTGAATCAAATGAAAGTCAAATGTGGTCAAACAAAGCTAATTGATTCAAATGAAACTCAAATGCATTCAACAAAGCTAATTCAATCAAATGAAACTCAAATGCATTTAACAAAGCTAATTGAATTAAATGAAACTCAAATGCATTCAACAAAGCTAATTCAATCAAATGAAACTCAAATGCATTCAACAAAGCTAATTGAATCAAATGAAAGTCAAATGCAATCAACAAAGCTAATTGAATCAAATGAAACTCTAATGCATTCAACAAAGCTAATTGAATCAAATTAAAGTCAAATGCATTCAACAAAGCTAATTCAATCAAATGAAACTCAAATGCATTCAACAAAGCTAATTGAATCAAATGAATCTCAAATGCATTCAACAAAGCTAATTGAATCAAATGAAACTCAAAATGCATTCAACAAAGCTAATTAAATCAAATGAAACTCAAATGCATTCAACAAAGCTAATTGAATCAAATGAAACTCAAATGCATTCAACAAAGCTAATTGAATCAAATTAAAGTCAAATGCATTCAACAAAGCTTAATCAATCAAAGGAAACTCAAATGCATTCAACAAAGCTAATTGAATCAAATGAAACGCAAATGCATTCAACAAAGCTAATTGAATCAAATGAAAGTCAAAATGCATTCAACAAAGCTAATTGAATCAAATGAAACTCAAATGCATTTAACAAAGCTAATTGAATCAAATGAAAGTCAAATGCAGTCAAACAAAGCTAAATTAATCAAATGAAAATAAAATGCATTCAAAAAAGCTAATTGAATCAAATGAAACTCAAATGCATTCAACAAAGCTAATTGAATCAAATGAAACTCAAAATGCATTCAACAAAGCTAATTGAATCAAATGAAACTCAAATGCATTCAACAAAGCTAATTGAATCAAATTAAAGTCAAATGCATTCAACAAAGCTATTTGAATCAAATGAAACTCAAATGCATTCAACAAAGCTAATTGAATCAAATGAAACTCAAATGAAGTCAAACAAAGCTAATTAAATCAAATGAAAGGCAAATGAAGTCAAACAAAGCTAATCGAATCAAATGAAACTCAAATGCATTCAACAAAGCTAATTCAATCAAATGAAAGCTCAAATGAGGTCAAACAAAGCTAATTAATTCAAATGAAACTCAAATGCATTCAACAAAGCTAATTGAATCAAATGAAACTCAAATGCATTTAACAAAGCTAATTGAATTAAATGAAACTCAAATGCAATCAACAATGCTAATTGAATCAAATGAAACTCAAATGCATTCAACAAAGCTAATTGAATCAAATGAATGTCAAATGCAATCAACAAAGCTAATTGAATCAAATGAAACTCAAATGCATTCAACAAAGCTAATTGAATCAAATTAAAGTCAAATGCATTCAACAAAGCTAATTGAATCAAATGAAACTCAAATGCATTCAACAAAGCTAATTCAATCAAATTAAAGTCAAATGCATTCAACAAAGCTAATTGAATCAAATGAAACTCAAATGCATTCAACAAAGCTAATTGATTCAAATGAAAGTCAAATGTCAACAAAGCTAATTAAATCAAATGAAAGTCAAATGAAGTCAAACAAAGCTAATGAATCAAATGAAAGTCAAATGCAGTCAAACAAAGCTAATGAAATGAATCTCAAATGAAACTCAAATGCATTCAACAAAGCTAATTGAATCAAATTAAACTCAAATGCATTCAACAAAGCTAATTGAATCAAATGAAACTCAAATGCATTCAACAAAGCTAATCAACAAATGAAACTCAAATGAAGTCTAACAAAGCTAATTAAATCAAATGAAACTCAAATGCAGTCAAACAAAGCTAATTGAATCAAATGAAAGTCAAATGTAGTCAAACAATGCTAATTGAATCAAATGAATCTCAAATGCATTCTACAAATCTAATTGAATCAAATGAAACTCAAAATGCATTCAACAAAGCTAATTAAATCAAATGAAACTCAAATGCATTCAACAAAGCTAATTGAATCAAATGAAACTCAAATGCATTCAACAAAGCTAATTGAATCAAGTTAAACTCAAATGCATTCAACAAAGCTAATTGAATCAAATTAAAGTCAAATGAAGTCAAATAAAGCTAATTGAATCAAATGAAACTCAAATGCATTCAACAAAGCTAATTGAATCAAACGAAAGTCAAAGCATAGGCTAAATGAATCAAATGAAAATCAAATGCATTCAACAAAGCTAATTCAATCAAATGAAAGTCAAATGAAGTTAAACAAAGCTAATTGAATCAAATGAAACTTTAATGCATGCAACAAAGCTAATTGAATCAAATGAAACTCTAATGCATGCAACAAACCTAATTGAATCAAATTAAAGTCAAATGCATTCAACAAAGCTAATTGAATCAAATGAAAATCAAATGCATTCAACAAAGCAAATTGAATCAAATGAAACTCAAATGCATTCTACAAAGCTAATTGAATCAAATGAAACTCAAATGCATTCAACAAAGCTAATTGAATCAAATGAAACTCAAATGCATTTAACAAAGCTAATTGAATCAAATTAAAGTCAAATGAAGTCAAACAAAGCTAATTGAATCAAATGAAACTCAAATGCATTCAACAAAGCTAATTGAGTCAAACGAAAGTCAAAATGGCTAAATGAATCATATGAAACTCAAATGCATTCAACAAAGCTAATTGAATCAAATGAAAGTCAAATGAAGTTAAACAAAGCTAATTGAATCAAATGAAACTTTAATGCATTCAACAAAGCTAATTGAATCAAATGAAACTCAAATGCATTCAACAAAGCAAATTGAATCAAATGAAACGCAAATGCATTCTACAAAGCTAATTCAATCAAATGAAAGTCAAATGCATTCAACAAAGCTAATTGAATCAAATGAAACTCAAATGCATTTAACAAAGCTAATTGAATCAAATGAAAGTCAAATGAAGTCAAACATAGCTAAATCAATCAAATGAAAATAAAATGCATTCAACAAAGCTAATTGAATCAAATGAAACTCAAATGCATTCAATAAAGCTAATTGAATCAAATGAAACTCAAAATGCATTCAACAAAGCTAATAGAATCAAATGAAACTCAAATGCATTCAACAAAGCTAATTGAATCAAATTAAAGTCAAATGCATTCAACAAAGCTAATTGAATCAAATGAAACTCAAATGCATTCAACAAAGCTAATTGAATCAAATGAAACTCAAATGCATTTAACAAAGCTAATTGAATCAAATGAAACTCAAATTCAATCAACAAAGCTAATTGAATCAAATGAAACTCAAATGCTTTCAACAAAGCTAATTGAATCAAATGAAAGTCAAAATTTATTCAACAAAGCTAATTGAATCAAATGAAACTCAAATGCATTCAACAAAACTAATTGAATCAAATTAAAGTCAAATGAAGTCAAACAAAGCTAATTGAATCAAATGAAGCTCAAATGCATTCTACAAATCTAATTGAATCAAATGAAACTCAAAATGCATTCAACAAAGCTAATTAAATCAAATGAAACTCAAATGCATTCAACAAAGCTAATTGAATCAAATGAAACTCAAATGCATTCAACAAAGCTAATTGAATCAAGTGAAACTCAAATGCATTCAACAAAGCTAATTGAATCAAATTAAAGTCAAATGAAGTCAAACAAAGCTAATTGAATCAAATGAAACTCAAATGCATTCAACAAAGCTAATTGAGTCAAACGAAAGTCAAACATGGCTAAATGAATCAAATGAAAATCAAATGCATTCAACAAAGCTAATTGAATCAAATGAAAGTCAAATGAAGTTAAACAAAGCTAATTCAATCAAATGAAACTTTAATGCATGCAACAAAGCTAATTGAATCAAATGAAACTCAAATGCATTCAACAAACCTAATTGAATCAAATTAAAGTCAAATGCATTCAACAAAGCTAATTGAATCAAATGAAACTCAAATGCATTCAACAAAGCAAATTGAATCAAATGAAACGCAAATGCATTCTACAAAGCTAATTGAATCAAATGAAACTCAAATGCATTCAACAAAGCTAATTGAATCAAATGAAACTCAAATGCATTTAACAAAGCTAATTGAATCAAATTAAAGTCAAATGAAGTCAAACAAAGCTAATTGAATCAAGTGAAACTCAAATGCATTCAACAAAGCTAATTGAGTCAAACGAAAGTCAAACATGGCTAAATGAATCAAATGAAACTCAAATGCATTCAACAAAGCTAATTGAATCAAATGAAAGTCAAATGAAGTTAAACAAAGCTAATTCAATCAAATGAAACTTTAATGCATTCAACAAAGCTAATTGAATCAAATGAAACTCAAATGCATTCAACAAAGCTAATTGAATATAATGAAACTCAAATGCAATCAACAAAGCTAATTGAATCAAATGAAACTCAAATGCATTCAACAAAGCTAATTAAAACAAATGAAACTCAAAATTTATTCAACAAAGCTAATTGAATCAAATGAAACTCAAATGCATTCAACAAAGCTAATTGAATCAAATTAAAGTCAAATGAAGTCAAACAAAGCTAATTGAATCAAATGAAGCTCAAATGCATTCTACAAATCTAATTGAATCAAATGAAACTCAAAATGCATTCAACAAAGCTAATTAAATCAAATGAAACTCAAATGCATTCAACAAAGCTAATTGAATCAAATGAAACTCAAATGCATTCAACAAAGCTAATTGAATCAAGTGAAACTCAAATGCATTCAACAAAGCTAATTGAATCAAATTAAAGTCAAATGAAGTCAAACAAAGCTAATTGAATCAAATGAAACTCTAATGCATTCAACAAAGCTAATCTGAGTCAAACGAAAGTCAAACATGGCTAAATGAATCAAATGAAAATCAAATGCATTCAACAAAGCTAATTGAATCAAATGAAAGTCAAATGAAGTTAAACAAAGCTAATTCAATCAAATGAAACTTTAATGCATGCAACAAAGCTAATTGAATCAAATGAAACTCTAATGCATTCAACAAACCTAATTGAATCAAATTAAAGTCAAATGCATTCAACAAAGCTAATTGAATCAAATGAAACTCAAATGCATTCAACAAAGCAAATTGAATCAAATGAAACGCAAATGCATTCTACAAAGCTAATTGAATCAAATGAAACTCAAATGCATTCAACAAAGCTAATTGAATCAAATGAAACTCAAATGCATTTAACAAAGCTAATTGAATCAAATTAAAGTCAAATGAAGTCAAACAAAGCTAATTGAATCAAGTGAAACTCAAATGCATTCAACAAAGCTAATTGAGTCAAACGAAAGTCAAAAATGGCTAAATGAATCAAATGAAACTCAAATGCATTCAACAAAGCTAATTGAATCAAATGAAAGTCAAATGAAGTTAAACAAAGCTAATTCAATCAAATGAAACTTTAATGCATGCAACAAAGCTAATTGAATCAAATGAAACTCTAATGCATTCAACAAACCTAATTGAATCAAATTAAAGTCAAATGCATTCAACAAAGCTAATTGAATCAAATGAAACTCAAATGCATTCAACAAAGCAAATTGAATCAAATGAAACTCAAATGCATTCTACAAAGCTAATTGAATCAAATGAAAGTCAAATGCATTCAACAAAGCTAATTGAATCAAATGAAACTCAAATGCATTTAACAAAGCTAATTGAATCAAATGAAAGTCAAATGAAGTCAAACAAAGCTAAATCAATCAAATGAAACTAAAATGCATTCAAAAAAGCTAATTGAATCAAATGAAACTCAAATGCATTCAACAAAGCTAATTGAATCAAATGAAACTCAAAATGCATTCAACAAAGCTAATTGAATCAAATGAAACTCAAATGCATTCAACAAAGCTAATTGAATCAAATTAAAGTCAAATGCATTCAACAAAGCTAATTGAATCAAATGAAACTCAAATGCATTCAACAAAGCTAATTGAATCAAATGAAAGTCAAATGCATTCAAATGCATTCAACAAAGCTAATTAAATCAAATGAAACTCAAATGCATTCAACAAAGCTAATTGAATCAAATGAAACTCAAATGCATTCAACAAAGCTAATTGAATCAAATGAAACTCAAATGCATTCAACAAAGCTAATTGAATCAAATGAAAGTCAAATGAAGTCAAACAAAGCTAATTGAATCAAGTGAAACTCAAATGCATTCAACAAAGCTAATCGAGTCAAACGAAAGTCAAACATGGCTAAATGAATCAAATGAAAATCAAATGCATTCAACAAAGCTAATTCAATCAAATTAAAGTCAAATGCATTCAACAAAGCTATTTGAATCAAATGAAACTCAAATGCATTCAACAAAACTAATTGAATCAAATGAAAGTCACTTCAAATGCATTCAACAAAGCTAATTAAATCAAATGAAACTCAAATGCATTCAACAAAGCTAATTGAATCAAATGAAACTCAAATGCATTCAACAAAGCTAATTGAATCAAATGAAACTCAAATGCATTCAACAAAGCTAATTGAATCAAATTAAAGTCAAATGAAGTCAAACAAAGCTAATTCAATCAAGTGAAACTCAAATGCATTCAACAAAGCTAATTGAGTCAAACGAAAAGTCAAACATGGCTAAATGAATCAAATGAAAATCAAATGCATTCAACAAAGCTAATTGAATCAAATGAAAGTCAAATGAAGTTAAACAAAGCTAATTCAATCAAATGAAACTTTAATGCATTCAACAAAGCTAATTGAATCAAATGAAACTCTAATGCATTCAACAAACCTAATTGAATCAAATTAAAGTCAAATGCATTCAACAAAGCTAATTGAATCAAATGAAACTCAAATGCATTCAACAAAGTAAATTGAATCAAATGAAACGCAAATGCATTCTACAAAGCTAATTGAATCAAATGAAACTCAAATGCATTCAACAAAGCTAATTGAATCAAATGAAACTCAAATGCATTTAACAAAGCTAATTGAATCAAATTAAAGTCAAATGAAGTCAAACAAAGCTAATTGAATCAAGTGAAACTCAAATGCATTCAACAAAGCTAATTGAGTCAAACGAAAGTCAAACATGGCTAAATGAATCAAATGAAACTCAAATGCATTCAACAAAGCTAATTGAATCAAATGAAAGTCAAATGAAGTTAAACAAAGCTAATTCAATCAAATGAAACTTTAATGCATGCAACAAAGCTAATTGAATCAAATGAAACTCAAATGCATTCAACAAAGCTAATTGAATATAATGAAACTCAAATGCAATCAACAAAGCTAATTGAATCAAATGAAACTCAAATGCATTCAACAAAGCTAATTGAATCAAATGAAACTCAAAATTTATTCAACAAAGCTAATTGAATCAAATGAAACTCAAATGCATTCAACAAAGCTAATTGAATCAAATTAAAGTCAAATGAAGTCAAACAAAGCTAATTGAATCAAATGAAACTCAAATGCATTCAACAAATCTAATTGAATCAAATGAAACTCAAAATGCATTCAACAAAGCTAATTAAATCAAATGAAACTCAAATGCATTCAACAAAGCTAATTCAATCAAATGAAACTCAAATGCATTCAACAAAGCTAATTCAATCAAATGAAACTCAAATGCATTCAACAAAGCTAATTGAATCAAATGAAACTCAAATGCATTCAACAAAGCTAATTGAATCAAATTAAAGTCAAATGAAGTCAAACAAAGCTAATTGAATCAAGTGAAACTCAAATGCATTCAACAAAGCTAATTGAGTCAAACGAAAGTCAAAAATGGCTAAATGAATCAAATGAAACTCAAATGCATTCAACAAAGCTAATTGAATCAAATGAAAGTCAAATGAAGTTAAACAAAGCTAATTCAATCAAATGAAACTTTAATGCATTCAACAAAGCTAATTGAATCAAATGAAACTCAAATGCATTCAACAAACCTAATTGAATCAAATTAAAGTCAAATGCATTCAACAAAGCTAATTGAATCAAATGAAACTCAAATGCATTCAACAAAGCAAATTGAATCAAATGAAACGCAAATGCATTCTACAAAGCTAATTGAATCAAATGAAACTCAAATGCATTCAACAAAGCTAATTGAATCAAATGAAACTCAAATGCATTTAACAAAGCTAATTGAATCAAATGAAAGTCAAATGAAGTCAAACAAAGCTAAATCAATCAAATGAAACTAAAATGCATTCAACAAAGCTAATTGAATCAAATGAAACTCAAATGCATTCAACAAAGCTAATTGAATCAAATGAAACTCAAAATGCATTCAACAAAGCTAATTGAATCAAATGAAACTCAAAATTTATTCAACAAAGCTAATTGAATCAAATGAAACTCAAATGCATTCAACAAAACTAATTGAATCAAATTAAAGTCAAATGAAGTCAAACAAAGCTAATTGAATCAAATGAAGCTCAAATGCATTCAACAAATCTAATTCAATCAAATGAAACTCAAAATGCATTCAACAAAGCTAATTAAATCAAATGAAACTCAAATGCATTCAACAAAGCTAATTGAATCAAATGAAACTCAAATGCATTCAACAAAGCTAATTGAATCAAGTGAAACTCAAATGCATTCAACAAAGCTAATTGAATCAAATTAAAGTCAAATGAAGTCAAACAAAGCTAATTCAATGAAATGAAACTCAAATGCATTCAACAAAGCTAATTGAGTCAAACGAAAGTCAAATGTTCAACAAAGCTAATTGAATCAAATGAAAATCAAATGCATTCAACAAAGCTAATTGAATCAAATGAAAGTCAAATGAAGTTAAACAAAGCTAATTCAATCAAATGAAACTTTAATGCATGCAACAAAGCTAATTGAATCAAATGAAACTCTAATGCATTCAACAAACCTAATTCAATTAAATTAAAGTCAAATGCATTCAACAAAGCTTATTGAATCAAATGAAACTCAAATGCATTCAACAAAGCAAATTGAATCAAATGAAACGCAAATGCATTCTACAAAGCTAATTGAATCAAATGAAACTCAAATGCATTCAACAAAGCTAATTGAATCAAATGAAACTCAAATGCATTTAACAAAGCTAATTGAATCAAATTAAAGTCAAATGAAGTCAAACAAAGCTAATTGAATCAAGTGAAACTCAAATGCATTCAACAAAGCTAATTGAGTCAAACGAAATCGAAAGTAAAAAATGGCTAAATGAATCAAATGAAACTCAAATGCATTCAACAAAGCTAATTGAATCAAATGAAAGTCAAATGAAGTTAAACAAAGCTAATTCAATCAAATGAAACTTTAATGCATGCAACAAAGCTAATTCAATCAAATGAAACTCTAATGCATTCAACAAACCTAATTGAATCAAATTAAAGTCAAATGCATTCAACAAAGCAAATTTAATCAAATGAAACTCAAATGCATTCAACAAAGCAAATTGAATCAAATGAAACGCAAATGCATTCTACAAAGCTAATTGAATCAAATGAAAGTCAAATGCATTCAACAAAGCTAATTGAATCAAATGAAACTCAAATGCATTTAACAAAGCTAATTGAATCAAATGAAAGTCAAATGAAGTCAAACATAGCTAAATCAATCAAATGAAAATAAAATGCATTCAAAAAAGCTAATTGAATCAAATGAAACTCAAATGCATTCAACAAAGCTAATTGAATCAAATGAAACTCAAAATGCATTCAACAAAGCTAATTGAATCAAATGAAACTCAAATGCATTCAACAAAGCTAATTGAATCAAATTAAAGTCAAATGCATTCAACAAAGCTATTTGAATCAAATGAAACTCAAATGCATTCAACAAAGCTAATTGAATCAAATTAAAGTCAAATGCATTCAAATGCATTCAACAAAGCTAATTAAATCAAATGAAACTCAAATGCATTCAACAAAGCTAATTGAATCAAATGAAACTCAAATGCATTCAACAAAGCTAATTGAATCAAATGAAACTCAAATGCATTCAACAAAGCTAATTGAATCAAATTAAAGTCAAATGAAGTCAAACAAAGCTAATTGAATCAAATGAAACTCAAATGCATTCAACAAAGCTAATTGAGTCAAACGAAAGTCAAACATGGCTAAATGAATCAAATGAAACTCAAATGCATTCAACAAAGCTATTTGAATCAAATAAAACTCAAATGCATTCAACAAAGCTAATTGAATCAAATGAAACTCAAATGCATTCAACAAAGCTAATCAATCAAATTCAAATTAAAGTCAACTCAAATGCATTCAACAAAGCTAATTAAATCAAATGAAACTCAAATGCATTCAACAAAGCTAATTGAATCAAATGAAACTCAAATGCATTCAACAAAGCTAATTGAATCAAATGAAACTCAAATGCATTCAACAAAGCTAATTGAATCAAATTAAAGTCAAATGAAGTCAAACAAAGCTAATTGAATCAAGTGAAACTCAAATGCATTCAACAAAGCTAATTGAGTCAAACGAAAGTCAAACATGGCTAAATGAATCAAATGAAAATCAAATGCATTCAACAAAGCTAATTGAATCAAATGAAAGTCAAATGAAGTTAAACAAAGCTAATTCAATCAAATGAAACTTTAATGCATGCAACAAAGCTAATTCAATCAAATGAAACTCTAATGCATTCAACAAACCTAATGAATCAAATTAAAGTCAAATGCATTCAACAAAGCTAATTGAATCAAATGAAACTCAAATGCATTCAACAAAGTAAATTGAATCAAATGAAACGCAAATGCATTCTACAAAGCTAATTGAATCAAATGAAACTCAAATGCATTCAACAAAGCTAATTGAATCAAATGAAACTCAAATGCATTTAACAAAGCTAATTGAATCAAATTAAAGTCAAATGAAGTCAAACAAAGCTAATTGAATCAAGTGAAACTCAAATGCATTCAACAAAGCTAATTGAGTCAAACGAAAGTCAAACATAGCTAAATGAATCAAATGAAACTCAAATGCATTCAACAAAGCTAATTGAATCAAATGAAAGTCAAATGAAGTTAAACAAAGCTAATTCAATCAAATGAAACTTTAATGCATGCAACAAAGCTAATTGAATCAAATGAAACTCAAATGCATTCAACAAAGCTAATTGAATATAATGAAACTCAAATGCAATCAACAAAGCTAATTGAATCAAATGAAACTCAAATGCATTCAACAAAGCTAATTGAAACAAATGAAACTCAAAATTTATTCAACAAAGCTAATTGAATCAAATGAAACTCAAATGCATTCAACAAAACTAATCAATCAAATTAAAGTCAAATGAAGTCAAACAAAGCTAATTCAATCAAATGAAACTCAAATGCATTCTACAAATCTAATTGAATCAAATGAAACTCAAAATGCATTCAACAAAGCTAATTAAATCAAATGAAACTCAAATGCATTCAACAAAGCTAATTGAATCAAATGAAACTCAACTGCATTCAACAAAGCTAATCAATCAAATGAAACTCAAATGCATTCAACAAAGCTAATTGAATCAAATGAAACTCAAATGCATTCAACAAAGCTAATTGAATCAAATTAAAGTCAAATGAAGTCAAACAAAGCTAATTGAATCAAGTGAAACTCAAATGCATTCAACAAAGCTAATCGAGTCAAACGAAAGTCAAAAATGGCTAAATGAATCAAATGAAACTCAAATGCATTCAACAAAGCTAATTGAATCAAATGAAAGTCAAATGAAGTTAAACAAAGCTAATTCAATCAAATGAAACTTTAATGCATGCAACAAAGCTAATTGAATCAAATGAAACTCTAATGCATTCAACAAACCTAATTGAATCAAATTAAAGTCAAATGCATTCAACAAAGCTAATTCATTCAAATGAAACTCAAATGCATTCAACAAAGCAAATTGAATCAAATGAAACGCAAATGCATTCTACAAAGCTAATTGAATCAAATGAAACTCAAATGCATTCAACAAAGCTAATTGAATCAAATGAAACTCAAATGCATTCAACAAAGCTAATTGAATCAAATGAAAGTCAAATGAAGTCAAACAAAGCTAATTGAATCAAATGAAACTAAAATGCATTCAACAAAGCAAATAGAATCAAATGAAGCTCAAATGCATTCATCAAAGCTAATTGAATCAAATAAAACTCAAAATGCATTCAGCAAAGCTAATTGAATCAAATGAAACTCAAATGCATTCAACAAAGCTAATTGAATCAAATGAAAGTCAAATGCATTCAACAAAGCTATTTGAGTTAAATGAAACTCAAATGCATTCAACAAAACTAATTGAATCAAATTAAAGTCAAATGAAGTCAAACAAAGCTAATTGAATCAAATGAAACTCAAATGCATTCAACAAAGCTAATTGAATCAAATGAAACTCAAATGCATTCAACAAAGCTAATTGAATCAAATGAAACTCAAATGCATTCAACAAAGCTAATTGAATCAAATGAAACTCAAATGCATTCAACAAAGCTAATTGAATCAAATGAAACTCAAATGCATTCAACAAAGCTAATTGAATCAAATTAAAGTCAAATGAAGTCAAACAAAGCTAATTGAATCAAGTGAAACTCAAATGCATTCAACAAAGCTAATCAAATGAAAGTCAAACGAAAGTCAACAAATGGCTAAATGAATCAAATGAAACTCAAATGCATTCAACAAAGCTAATTGAATCAAATGAAAGTCAAATGAAGTCAAACAAAGCTAATTCAATCAAATGAAACTTTAATGCATTCAACAAAGCTAATTGAATCAAATGAAACTCTAATGCATTCAACAAACCTAATTGAATCAAATTAAAGTCAAATGCATTCAACAAAGCTAATTGAATCAAATGAAACTCAAATGCATTCAACAAAGCAAATTGAATCAAATGAAACGCAAATGCATTCTACAAAGCTAATTGAATCAAATGAAACTCAAATGCATTCAACAAAGCTAATTGAATCAAATGAAACTCAAATGCATTTAACAAAGCTAATTGAATCAAATTAAAGTCAAATGAAGTCAAACAAAGCTAATTGAATCAAATGAAACTCAAATGCATTCAACAAAGCTAATTGAGTCAAACGAAAGTAAAAAATGGCTAAATGAATCAAATGAAACTCAAATGCATTCAACAAAGCTAATTGAATCAAATGAAAGTCAAATGAAGTTAAACAAAGCTAATTCAATCAAATGAAACTTTAATGCATTCAACAAAGCTAATTGAATCAAATGAAACTCTAATGCATTCAACAAACCTAATTGAATCAAATTAAAATCAAATGCATTCAACAAAGCTAATTGAATCAAATGAAACTCAAATGCATTCAACAAAGCAAATTGAATCAAATGAAACTCAAATGCATTCAACAAAGCTAATTGAATCAAATGAAAGTCAAATGCATTCAACAAAGCTAATTGAATCAAATGAAACTCAAATGCATTTAACAAAGCTAATTGAATCAAATGAAAGTCAAATGAAGTCAAACATAGCTAAATCAATCAAATGAAAATCAAACAAAGTCAAACATAGCTAATATAATCAAATGAAACTCAAATGCATTCAACAAAGCTAATTGAATCAAATGAAACTCAAAATGCATTCAACAAAGCTAATTGAATCAAATGAAACTCAAATGCATTCAACAAAGCTAATTGAATCAAATTAAAGTCAAATGCATTCAACAAAGCTATTTGAATCAAATGAAACTCAAATGCATTCAACAAAGCTAATTGAATCAAATGAAACTCAAATGCATTCAACAAAGCTAATTGAATCAAATGAAACTCAAAATGCATTCAACAAAGCTAATTGAATCAAATGAAACTCAAATGCATTCAACAAAGCTAATTGAATCAAATGAAACTCAAATGCATTCAACAAAGCTATTTGAATCAAATGAAACTCAAATGCATTCAACAAAACTAATTGAATCAAATTAAAGTCAAATGAAGTCAAACAAAGCTAATTGAATCAAGTGAAACTCAAATGCATTCAACAAAGCTAATTGAGTCAAACGAAAGTCAAACATGGCTAAATGAATCAAATGAAAATCAAATGCATTCAACAAAGCTAATTGAATCAAATGAAAGTCAAATGAAGTTAAACAAAGCTAATTCAATCAAATGAAACTTTAATGCATTCAACAAAGCTAATTCAATCAAATGAAACTCTAATGCATGTCAACAAACCTAATTGAATCAAATTAAAGTCAAATGCATTCAACAAAGCTAATTGAATCAAATGAAACTCAAATGCATTCAACAAAGCAAATTGAATCAAATGAAACGCAAATGCATTCTACAAAGCTAATTGAATCAAATGAAACTCAAATGCATTCAACAAAGCTAATTGAATCAAATGAAACTCAAATACATTTAACAAAGCTAATTGAATCAAATTAAAGTCAAATGAAGTCAAACAAAGCTAATTGAATCAAGTGAAACTCAAATGCATTCAACAAAGCTAATTGAGTCAAACGAAAGTCAAAAATGGCTAAATGAATCAAATGAAACTCAAATGCATTCAACAAAGCTAATTGAATCAAATGAAAGTCAAATGAAGTTAAACAAAGCTAATTCAATCAAATGAAACTTTAATGCATTCAACAAAGCTAATTGAATCAAATGAAACTCTAATGCATTCAACAAACCTAATTGAATCAAATTAAAGTCAAATGCATTCAACAAAGCTAATTGAATCAAATGAAACTCAAATGCATTCAACAAAGCAAATTGAATCAAATGAAAACGTCAAATGCATTCTACAAAGCTAATTGAATCAAATGAAAGTCAAATGCATTCAACAAAGCTAATTGAATCAAATGAAACTCAATTGCATTTAACAAAGCTAATTGAATCAAATGAAAGTCAAATGAAGTCAAACATAGCTAAATCATTCAAATGAAAATAAAATGCATTCAAAAAAGCTAATTGAATCAAATGAAACTCAAATGCATTCAACAAAGCTAATTGAATCAAATGAAACTCAAAATGCATTCAACAAAGCTAATAGAATCAAATGAAACTCAAATGCATTCAACAAAGCTAATTGAATCAAATTAAAGTCAAATGCATTCAACAAAGCTATTTGAATCAAATGAAACTCAAATGCATTCAACAAAGCTAATTGAATCAAATGAAACTCAAATGCATTTAACAAAGCTAATTGAATTAAATGAAACTCAAATGCAATCAACAAAGCTAATTGAATCAAATGAAACTCAAATGCTTTCAACAAAGCTAATTGAATCAAATGAAAGTCAAATGCATTCAACAAAGCTAATTGAATCAAATGAAACTCAAATGCATTCAACAAAGCTAATTGATTTAAATTAAAGTCAAATGCATTCAACAAAGCTAATTGAATCAAATGAAACTCAAATGCATTCAACAAAGCTAATTGAATCAAATTAAAGTCAAATGCAATCAACAAAGCTAATTGAATCAAATGAAACTCAAATGCATTCAACAAAGCTAATTGAATCAAATTAAAGTCAAATGCATTCAACAAAGCTATTTGAATCAAATGAAACTCAAATGCATTCAACAAAGCTAATTGATTCAAATGAAGTCTAACAAAGCTAATTAAATCAAATGAAAGTCAAATGAAGTCAAACAAAGCTAATAGAATCAAATGAAACACAAATGCATTCAACAAAGCTAATTGAATCAAATGAAAGTCAAATGCAGTCAAACAAAGCTAATTGAATCAAATGAAACTCAAATGCATTCAACAAAGCTAATTGAATCAAATGAAACTCAAATGCATTTAACAAAGCTAATTGAATTAAATGAAACTCAAATGCAATCAACAAAGCTAATTGAATCAAATGAAACTCAAATGCATTCAACAAAGCTAATTGAATCAAATGAAAGTCAAATGCAATTCAACAAAGCTAATTGAATCAAATGAAACTCAAATGCATTCAACAAAGCTAATTGAATCAAATTAAAGTCAAATGCATTCAACAAAGCTAATTGAATCAAATGAAACTCAAATGCATTCAACAAAGCAAATTGAATCAAATGAATCTCAAATGCATTCTACAAATCTAATTGAATCAAATGAAACTCAAAATGCATTCAACAAAGCTAATTAAATCAAATGAAACTCAAATGCATTCAACAAAGCTAATTGAATCAAATGAAACTCAAATGCATTCAACAAAGCTAATTGAATCAAGTGAAACTCAAATGCATTCAACAAAGCTAATTGAATCAAATTAAAGTCAAATGAAGTCAAACAAAGCTAATTGAATCAAGTGAAACTCAAATGCATTCAACAAAGCTAATTGAGTCAAACGAAAGTCAAACATGGCTAAATGAATCAAATGAAAATCAAATGCATTCAACAAAGCTAATTGAATCAAATGAAACTCAAATGCATTCAACAAAGCTAATTGAATATAATGAAACTCAAATGCAATCAACAAAGCTAATTGAATCAAATGAAACTCAAATGCATTCAACAAAGCTAATTGAAACAAATGAAACTCAAAATTTATTCAACAAAGCTAATTGAATCAAATGAAACTCAAATGCATTCAACAAAACTAATTGAATCAAATTAAAGTCAAATGAAGTCAAACAAAGCTAATTGAATCAAATGAAACTCAAATGCATTCAACAAAACTAATTGAATCAAATGAAACTCAAAATGCATTCAACAAAGCTAATTAAATCAAATGAAACTCAAATGCATTCAACAAAGCTAATTGAATCAAATGAAACTCAAATGCATTCAACAAAGCTAATTGAATCAAATGAAACTCAAATGCATTCAACAAAGCTAATTGAATCAAATTAAAGTCAAATGAAGTCAAACAAAGCTAATTGAATCAAATGAAACTCAAATGCATTCAACAAAGCTAATTGAGTCAAACGAAAGTCAAACATGGCTAAATGAATCAAATGAAACTCAAATGCATTCAACAAAGCTAATTGAATCAAATGAAAGTCAAATGATGTTAAACAAAGCTAATTCAATCAAATGAAACTTTAATGCATGCAACAAAGCTAATTGAATCAAATGAAACTCTAATGCATTCAACAAACCTAATTGAATCAAATTAAAGTCAAATGCATTCAACAAAGCTAATTGAATCAAATGAAACTCAAATGCATTCAACAAAGCAAATTGAATCAAATGAAACGCAAATGCATTCAACAAAGCTAATTGAATCAAATGAAACTCAAATGCATTCAACAAAGCTCATTGAATCAAATTAAAGTCAAATGCATTCAACAAAGCTAATTGAATCAAATGAAACTCAAATGCATTCAACAAAAGCTAATTGAAACAAATGAAACTCAAAATTTATTCAACAAAGCTAATTGAATCAAATGAAACTCAAATGCATTCAACAAAGCTAATTGAATCAAATTAAAGTCAAATGAAGTCAAACAAAGCTAATTGAATCAAATGAAACTCAAATGCATTCAACAAAGCTAATTGAATCAAATGAAACTCAAAATGCATTCAACAAAGCTAATTGAATCAAATGAAACTCAAATGCATTCAACAAAGCTAATTGAATCAAATGAAACTCAAATGCATTCAACAAAGCTAATTGAATCAAATTAAAGTCAAATGAAGTCAAACAAAGCTAATTGAATCAAATTAAAGTCAAATGAAGTCAAACAAAGCTAATTGAATCAAGTGAAACTCAAATGCATTCAACAAAGCTAATTGAGTCAAACGAAAGTCAAACATGGCTAAATGAATCAAATGAAACTCAAATGCATTCAACAAAGCTAATTGAATCAAATGAAAGTCAAATGAAGTTAAACAAAGCTAATTCAATCAAATGAAACTTTAATGCATGCAACAAAGCTAATTGAATCAAATGAAACTCTAATGCATTCAACAAACCTAATTGAATCAAATTAAAGTCAAATGCATTCAACAAAGCTAATTGAATCAAAGGAAACTCAAATGCATTCAACAAAGCAAATTGAATCAAATGAAACGCAAATGCATTCTACAAAGCTAATTGAATCAAATGAAAGTCAAATGCATTCAACAAAGCTAATTGAATCAAATGAAACTCAAATGCATTTAACAAAGCTAATTGAATCAAATGAAAGTCAAATGAAGTCAAACATAGCTAAATTAATCAAATGAAAATAAAATGCATTCAAAAAAGCTAATTGAATCAAATGAAACTCAAATGCATTCAACAAAGCTAATTGAATCAAATGAAACTCAAAATGCATTCAACAAAGCTAATAGAATCAAATGAAACTCAAATGCATTCAACAAAGCTAATTGAATCAAATTAAAGTCAAATGCATTCAACAAAGCTATTTGAATCAAATGAAACTCAAATGCATTCAACAAAACTAATTGAATCAAATGAAGTCAAACAAAGCTAATTAAATCAAATGAAAGTCAAATGAAGTCAAACAAAGCTAATAGAATCAAATGAAACACAAATGCATTCAACAAAGCTAATTGAATCAAATGAAAGTCAAATGAGGTCAAACAAAGCTAATTGATTCAAATGAAACTCAAATGCATTCAACAAAGCTAATTGAATCAAATGAAACTCAAATGCATTTAACAAAGCTAATTGAATTAAATGAAACTCAAATGCAATCAACAAAGCTAATTGAATCAAATGAAACTCAAATGCTTTCAACAAAGCTAATTGAATCAAATGAAACTCAAATGCAATCAACAAAGCTAATTGAATCAAATGAAACTCAAATGCATTCAACAAAGCTAATTGATTCAAATTAAAGTCAAATGCATTCAACAAAGCTAATTGAATCAAATGAAACTCAAATGCATTCAACAAAGCTAATTGAATCAAATTAAAGTCATTTGCATTCAACAAAGCTAATTGATTCAAATGAAGTCTAACAAAGCTAATTAAATCAAATGAAAGTCAAATGAAGTCAAACAAAGCTAATAGAATTAAATGAAACACAAATGCATTCAACAAAGCTAATTGAATCAAATGAAAGTCAAATGTGGTCAAACAATGCTAATTGATTCAAATGAAACTCAAATGCATTCAACAAAGCTAATTGAATCAAATGAAACTCAAATGCATTTAACAAAGCTAATTGAATTAAATGAAACTCAAATGCAATCAACAAAGCTAATTGAATCAAATGAAACTCAAATGCATTCAACAAAGCTAATTGAATCAAATGAAAGTCAAATGCAATCAACAAAGCTAATTGAATCAAATGAAACTCAAATGCATTCAACAAAGCTAATTGAATCAAATTAAAGTCAAATGCATTCAACAAAGCTAATTGAATCAAATGAAACTCAAATGCATTCAACAAAGCTAATTGAATCAAATGAATCTCAAATGCATTCTACAAATCTAATTGAATCAAATGAAACTCAAAATGCATTCAACAAAGCTAATTAAATCAAATGAAACTCAAATGCATTCAACAAAGCTAATTGAATCAAATGAAACTCAAATGCATTCAACAAAGCTAATTGAATCAAGTGAAACTCAAATGCATTCAACAAAGCTAATTGAATCAAATTAAAGTCAAATGAAGTCAAACAAAGCTAATTGAATCAAGTGAAACTCAAATGCATTCAACAAAGCTAATTGAGTCAAACGAAAGTCAAACATGGCTAAATGAATCAAATGAAAATCAAATGCATTCAACAAAGCTAATTGAATCAAATGAAACTCAAATGCATTCAACAAAGCTAATTGAATATAATGAAACTCAAATGCAATCAACAAAGCTAATTGAATCAAATGAAACTCAAATGCATTCAACAAAGCTAATTGAAACAAATGAAACTCAAAATTTATTCAACAAAGCTAATTGAATCAAATGAAACTCAAATGCATTCAACAAAACTAATTGAATCAAATTAAAGTCAAATGAAGTCAAACAAAGCTAATTGAATCAAATGAAGCTCAAATGCATTCTACAAATCTAATTGAATCAAATGAAACTCAAAATGCATTCAACAAAGCTAATTAAATCAAATGAAACTCAAATGCATTCAACAAAGCTAATTGAATCAAATGAAACTCAAATGCATTCAACAAAGCTAATTGAATCAAGTGAAACTCAAATGCATTCAACAAAGCTAATTGAATCAAATTAAAGTCAAATGAAGCCAAACAAAGCTAATTGAATCAAGTGAAACTCAAATGCATTCAACAAAGCTAATTGAGTCAAACGAAAGTCAAACATGGCTAAATGAATCAAATGAAAATCAAATGCATTCAACAAAGCTAATTGAATCAAATGAAAGTCAAATGAAGTTAAACAAAGCTAATTCAATCAAATGAAACTTTAATGCATGCAACAAAGCTAATTGAATCAAATGAAACTCTAATGCATGCAACAAACCTAATTGAATCAAATTAAAGTCAAATGCATTCAACAAAGCTAATTGAATCAAATGAAACTCAAATGCATTCAACAAAGCAAATTGAATCAAATGAAACGCAAATGCATTCTACAAAGCTAATTGAATCAAATGAAACTCAAATGCATTCAACAAAGCTAATTGAATCAAATGAAACTCAAATGCATTTAACAAAGCTAATTGAATCAAATTAAAGTCAAATGAAGTCAAACAAAGCTAATTGAATCAAGTGAAACTCAAATGCATTCAACAAAGCTAATTGAGTCAAACGAAAGTCAAAAAATGGCTAAATGAATCAAATGAAACTCAAATGCATTCAACAAAGCTAATTGAATCAAATGAAAGTCAAATGAAGTTAAACAAAGCTAATTGAATCAAATGAAACTTTAATGCATTCAACAAAGCTAATTGAATCAAATGAAACTCTAATGCATTCAACAAACCTAATTGAATCAAATTAAAGTCAAATGCATTCAACAAAGCTAATTGAATCAAATGAAACTCAAATGCATTCAACAAAGCAAATTGAATCAAATGAAACGCAAATGCATTCTACAAAGCTAATTGAATCAAATGAAACTCAAATGCATTCAACAAAGCTAATTGAATCAAATGAAACTCAAATGCATTTAACAAAGCTAATTGAATCAAATGAAAGTCAAATGAAGTCAAACATAGCTAAATCAATCAAATGAAAATAAAATGCATTCAAAAAAGCTAATTGAATCAAATGAAACTCAAAATGCATTCAACAAAGCTAATATTGAATCAAATGAAACTCAAATGCATTCAACAAAGCTAATTGAATCAAATTAAAGTCAAATGCATTCAACAAAGCTAATTGAATCAAATGAAACTCAAATGCATTCAACAAAGCTAATTGAATCAAATGAAACTCAAATGCATTTAACAAAGCTAATTGAATTAAATGAAACTCAAATGCAATCAACAAAGCTAATTGAATCAAATGAAACTCAAATGCATTCAACAAAGCTAATTGAATCAAATGAAAGTCAAATGCAATCAACAAAGCTAATTGAATCAAATGAAACTCAAATGCATTCAACAAAGCTAATTGTTTAAATTAAAGTCAAATGCATTCAACAAAGCTAATTGAATCAAATGAAACTCAAATGCATTCAACAAAGCTAATTGAATCAAATTAAAGTCATATGCATTCAACAAAGCTATTTGAATCAAATGAAACTCAAATGCATTCAACAAAGCTAATTGATTCAAATCAAATGCATTCAACAAAGCTAATTAAATCAAATGAAAGTCAAATGAAGTCAAACAAAGCTAATAGAATCAAATGAAACACAAATGCATTCAACAAAGCTAATTGAATCAAATGAAAGTCAAATGTGGTCAAACAATGCTAATTGATTCAAATGAAACTCAAATGCATTCAACAAAGCTAATTGAATCAAATGAAACTCAAATGCATTTAACAAAGCTAATTGAATCAAATGAAACTCAAATGCAATCAACAAAGCTAATTGAATCAAATGAAACTCAAATGCATTCAACAAAGCTAATTGAATCAAATGAAACTCAAATGCATTCAACAAAGCTAATTGAATCAAATGAAACTCAAATGCATTCAACAAAGCTAATTGAATCAAATTAAAGTCAAATGCATTCAACAAAGCTAATTGAATCAAATGAAACTCAAATGCATTCAACAAAGCAAATTGAATCAAATGAAACTCAAATGCATTCAACAAATCTAATTGAATCAAATGAAACTCAAAATGCATTCAACAAAGCTAATTAAATCAAATGAAACTCAAATGCATTCAACAAAGCTAATTGAATCAAATGAAACTCAAATGCATTCAACAAAGCTAATTGAATCAAATGAAACTCAAATGCATTCAACAAAGCTAATTGAATCAAATGAAACTCAAAAGCATTCAACAAAGCTAATTGAGTCAAACGAAAGTCAAACAAAGCTAATTGAATCAAATGAAAATCAAATGCATTCAACAAAGCTAATTGAATCAAATGAAACTCAAATGCATTCAACAAAGCTAATTGAATATAATGAAACTCAAATGCAATCAACAAAGCTAATTGAATCAAATGAAACTCAAATGCATTCAACAAAGCTAATTGAAACAAATGAAACTCAAAATTTATTCAACAAAGCTAATTGAATCAAATGAAACTCAAATGCATTCAACAAAACTAATTGAATCAAATTAAAGTCAAATGCATTCAACAAAGCTAATTGAATCAAATGAAAGCTCAAATGCATTCAACAAATCTAATTGAATCAAATGAAACTCAAAATGCATTCAACAAAGCTAATTAAATCAAATGAAACTCAAATGCATTCAACAAAGCTAATTGAATCAAATGAAACTCAAATGCATTCAACAAAGCTAATTGAATCAAATGAAACTCAAATGCATTCAACAAAGCTAATTGAATCAAATTAAAGTCAAATGAAGTCAAACAAAGCTAATTGAATCAAATGAAACTCAAATGCATTCAACAAAGCTAATTGAATCAAATGAAAGTCAAACATGGCTAAATGAATCAAATGAAAATCAAATGCATTCAACAAAGCTAATTGAATCAAATGAAAGTCAAATGAAGTCAAACAAAGCTAATTGAATCAAATGAAACTTAAATGCATTCAACAAAGCTAATTGAATCAAATGAAACTCAAATGCATTCAACAAACCTAATTGAATCAAATTAAAGTCAAATGCATTCAACAAAGCTAATTGAATCAAATGAAACTCAAATGCATTCAACAAAGCAAATTGAATCAAATGAAACGCAAATGCATTCTACAAAGCTAATTGAATCAAATGAAACTCAAATGCATTCAACAAAGCTAATTGAATCAAATGAAACTCAAATGCATTCAACAAAGCTAATTGAATCAAATGAAAGTCAAATGAATTCAAACAAAGCTAATTGAATCAAATTAAAGTCAAATGAAGTCAAACAAAGCTAATTGAATCAAATGAAACTCAAATGCATTCAACAAAGCTAATTGAATCAAACGAAACTCAAAGCATGGCTAAATGAATCAAATGAAACTCAAATGCATTCAACAAAGCTAATTGAATCAAATGAAAGTCAAATGAAGTTAAACAAAGCTAATTCAATCAAATGAAACTCTAATGCATTCAACAAAGCTAATTGAATCAAATGAAACTCAAATGCATTCAACAAACCTAATTGAATCAAATTAAAGTCAAATGCATTCAACAAAGCTAATTGAATCAAATGAAACTCAAATGCATTCAACAAAGCAAATTGAATCAAATGAAACTCAAATGCATTCAACAAAGCTAATTGAATCAAATGAAACTCAAATGCATTCAACAAAGCTAATTGAATCAAATGAAACTCAAATGCATTTAACAAAGCTAATTGAATCAAATGAAAGTCAAATGAAGTCAAACATAGCTAAATTAATCAAATGAAAATCAAATGCATTCAACAAAGCTAATTGAATCAAATGAAACTCAAATGCATTCAACAAAGCTAATTGAATCAAATGAAACTCAAAATGCATTCAACAAAGCTAATTGAATCAAATGAAACTCAAATGCATTCAACAAAGCTAATTGAATCAAATGAAACTCAAATGCATTCAACAAAGCTAATTGAATCAAATTAAAGTCAAATGCATTCAACAAAGCTAATTGAATCAAATGAAACTCAAATGCATTCAACAAAGCTAATTGTGAATTCAAATGAAGTCAACAAAGCTAATTAAATCAAATGAAAGTCAAATGAAGTCAAACAAAGCTAATAGAATCAAATGAAACACAAATGCATTCAACAAAGCTAATTGAATCAAATGAAAGTCAAATGTGGTCAAACAAAGCTAATTGAATCAAATGAAACTCAAATGCATTCAACAAAGCTAATTGAATCAAATGAAACTCAAATGCATTTCAACAAAGCTAATTGAATCAAATGAAACTCAAATGCATTCAACAAAGCTAATTGAATCAAATGAAACTCAAATGCATTCAACAAAGCTAATTGAATCAAATGAAACTCAAATGCAATCAACAAAGCTAATTGAATCAAATGAAACTCAAATGCATTCAACAAAGCTAATTGAATCAAATTAAAGTCAAATGCATTCAACAAAGCTAATTGAATCAAATGAAACTCAAATGCATTCAACAAAGCTAATTGAATCAAATGAATCTCAAATGCATTCTACAAATCTAATTGAATCAAATGAAACTCAAAATGCATTCAACAAAGCTAATTAAATCAAATGAAACTCAAATGCATTCAAGAAAGCTAATTGAATCAAATGAAACTCAAATGCATTCAACAAAGCTAATTGAATCAAATGAAACTCAAATGCATTCAACAAAGCTAATTGAATCAAATTAAAGTCAAATGAAGTCAAACAAAGCTAATTGAATCAAATGAAACTCAAATGCATTCAACAAAGCTAATTGAGTCAAACGAAAGTCAAAGCATGGCTAAATGAATCAAATGAAAATCAAATGCATTCAACAAAGCTAATTGAATCAAATGAAACTCAAATGCATTCAACAAAGCTAATTGAATATAATGAAACTCAAATGCAATCAACAAAGCTAATTGAATCAAATGAAACTCAAATGCATTCAACAAAGCTAATTGAATCAAATGAAACTCAAAATTTATTCAACAAAGCTAATTGAATCAAATGAAACTCAAATGCATTCAACAAAACTAATTGAATCAAATTAAAGTCAAATGATGTCAAACAAAGCTAATTGAATCAAATGAAGCTCAAATGCATTCAACAAATCTAATTGAATCAAATGAAACTCAAAATGCATTCAACAAAGCTAATTAAATCAAATGAAACTCAAATGCATTCAACAAAGCTAATTGAATCAAATGAAACTCAAATGCATTCAACAAAGCTAATTGAATCAAATGAAACTCAAATGCATTCAACAAAGCTAATTGAATCAAATTAAAGTCAAATGAAGTCAAACAAAGCTAATTGAATCAAATGAAACTCAAATGCATTCAACAAAGCTAATTGAGTCAAACGAAAGTCAAACATGGCTAAATGAATCAAATGAAAATCAAATGCATTCAACAAAGCTAATTGAATCAAATGAAAGTCAAATGAAGTTAAACAAAGCTAATTCAATCAAATGAAACTTTAATGCATTCAACAAAGCTAATTGAATCAAATGAAACTCTAATGCATTCAACAAACCTAATTGAATCAAATTAAAGTCAAATGCATTCAACAAAGCTAATTGAATCAAATGAAACTCAAATGCATTCAACAAAGCTAATTGAATCAAATGAAACTCAAATGCATTCAACAAAGCTAATTGAATCAAATGAAACTCAAATGCATTCAACAAAGCTAATTGAATCAAATGAAACTCAAATGCATTTAACAAAGCTAATTGAATCAAATTAAAGTCAAATGAAGTCAAACAAAGCTAATTGAATCAAGTGAAACTCAAATGCATTCAACAAAGCTAATTGAGTCAAACGAAAGTCAAAAATGGCTAAATGAATCAAATGAAACTCAAATGCATTCAACAAAGCTAATTGAATCAAATGAAAGTCAAATGAAGTTAAACAAAGCTAATTGAATCAAATGAAACTCTAATGCATTCAACAAAGCTAATTGAATCAAATGAAACTCAAATGCATTCAACAAAGCTTAATTGAATCAAATTAAACTCAAATGCATTCAACAAAGCTAATTGAATCAAATGAAACTCAAATGCATTCAACAAAGCAAATTGAATCAAATGAAACTCAAATGCATTCAACAAAGCTAATTGAATCAAATGAAACTCAAATGCATTCAACAAAGCTAATTGAATCAAATGAAACTCAAATGCATTTAACAAAGCTAATTGAATCAAATGAAACTCAAATGCATTCAAACAAAGCTAAATCAATCAAATGAAAATAAAATGCATTCAACAAAGCTAATTGAATCAAATGAAACTCAAATGCATTCAACAAAGCTAATTGAATCAAATGAAACTCAAAATGCATTCAACAAATGAAACAAACACAACTCAACTAAGAATAGTGTTTAGGATAGAATTGAACACAAGCTAAAAGAATCACTCTTAAAGCTAGTAATTCGGTTTTTAGTTAAGGAAGTGAATCACTCTCGACCTTAAAACTAAAAGGATTTTAATTAACAAAATAAGTGAATCACTCTCAAATCTTGTTAATTGGGTTTGAACTCTTGTAGTTTTACCTCCCAAGGAATTCGTGCAAATTAGAGTTAAAAACACTCTGGTTCTTAATCTTTAAACTCAACGGTTTATAACAATGTTTTTCAACAACCAAATCTCGTTCTTCATTCATAATCGAGGATTACATACTTATAGTACAAGAGTTAAAAGCTTAAAACACCAGCTATTACATCTAATACACTAAAGAGATTTAAACAAAGCATTTAAAGTACAAAATATCTTCTAAGGCTAGCCGAAATCAGCATCTCTATTCTCCTAGCCTTTTACTCCTATTGGATGCTTTAAAATGGCTGCAAACCAATGAAAAGAAAACCTATACTTGAAGTAGCTTCCTTCCATGTGTGAATCATCATCATTGGAGCCTAAAATGTGGCTGCCCAAATCGAAGAAAGAAGGGAGAGAAAAACGCCGCATAGCAGCCCCTTTTTCTTTCCTCCATTCATGTTCTTTCCTCCTTGCTTAGGAAAGGTTGTAATTGGACCCCTTGCTGTAGGCCTCTTGGTAAGCATGAATAAGCAAGGTGCTTCACCTACTAGCTTCATTAGATCATCCATTGCATCACAAAAACCATCATGAAAACCGTAGCTTCTTCTAACACAAAATGACTCGATTTTTCTTTCTTTGGTGCTAAGTGATTTCAAAGCATGTTTAGTGAGAGTTAAGCATGTTTAAGACTAAACTAACACTAACTAATATCAAGCACCTCAAGCACACACCTCCCCAACACCCATGGGCAGCTGCTAGCTTACTTAGCTTCTCTTCCATTATTGCTTAGCATGATTACGTTAGTACTAATCTTTAGGCCATGAATCTCTCCTTTGTTGTGATTGAGATTAGTACTTAGTAATACCTCTTGATTTGCAACCGATTTCGTATCATCCTCTCCTTCTTCAAAAGGAATTGTCCTCAATTCTTGTACATCTTCATCTTCTAAGTAGGGGGACAAATCACCTATATCAAGGTCACGCCACGCCATATTCTCCGGAAGGTCTATTTTGTAAGCATTGTCTCCATAACGTTCAAGAACTTTGAAAGGTCCTTCAGCTCGAGGCATGAGTTTATGCTTCCTTTTGCTTGGAAATCTTTCCTTCCTTAAGTGAATCCACACCAAATCTCCCGGAGCAAACACCCTTGGTTTTCGGCTTTTGTTGGCTTTCTTCTTGTATATCTCATTTGCTTTCTCTATGTTGGTGCGTATTTCTTTGTGAATCTTCACCATTATTTCAGCTTGTTGCCTAGCATCTCCATGGACATAAGAATCCTTGGGTAATGAAATAAGATCAATAGGTACATAAGGATTTACCCCATATACCACTTCGAATGGTGAATGTTTCGTTGCAAAAGTTGGAGTTCGTTGTAAGCAAACTCCGCATGGCATAGCTTCGACATCCCAATCTTTCCCGGTTTTGCTCACTAAGCCCCTTAACAAGGTGCCTAGAGTTCGGTTGGTCACTTCGGGTTTGACCATCCTGTTTGGGGGTGATGTGAAGTACTAAACAAAGAACTTAGTACCCATCATTCTCCATAGGGACCTCCAAAAGTGACTCAAAAACTTACTATCTCGATCCGAGACAATAGTTCTTGGTACTCCATGTAAACGAACAATTTCCCCGAAATACAAACAAGAAACGTTAATAGCATCTTCGCTTTTATGGCAAGGCACGAAGTGTGCCATTTTTGAGAAACGGTCCACCACCACCATGACCGAATCTTTCCCTCTTTGTGTTCTAGGAAGTGCCACAATGAAATCCATACTAATGTCCTCCCATGGTCTCTCCTAAGATCGGCAAAGGAGTGTACAACCCCTTTATGAAACGTGCTCTTAGCTCTTTGACAAACACCGCAACGAGCCAAAACAAACAGTGCACTTCTTTAATCATATGTGGCCATGAAAAATGTTCCCGTAATAACCCCATGGTTTTGCTAATGCCAAAATGGCCACCAAACCACCTCCATGAGCTTTCTAATCAAGAAATCCCGAATCGACACTTAGGAACACAAAGTTTGTTCCCTTTGAATAAGAACCCCTCCATCTCGATGATAATGGTCTTTTGGACCATTTTTAGTAGCCACGAACAGTCACGTGTCTCATCATCAAGAACATAGAACTCTTTAATCAATTCAAAACCAAGCACCTTGGAGTCTATCATATTCAGCAATACGTGCCTCCGAGATAAAGCATCTCGCCACAATGTTAGATTTTCCAACTTTGTACTTAGCAACAAAATTGAAAGATTGTAAGAATTCTACCCATTTAGCATGACGAGCACTAAGCTTATGTTGTCCATGAATGTATTTTAATGATTCATGATCGAATGAAGAACAAAAGCTTGTGGTCGCAGATAGTGACTCCAATGATTAAGAGCTCTAACCATAGCATAAAACTCTTTATCATAGGTGGAATAATTCAATTTAGCATGATTAAGCTTCTCACTAAAATAAGCAATAGGCTTGCCACATTGAATCAAAAACAGCTCCAATACCCGTTCCACTTGCGTCACACTCAACTTCAAATGGTTTAGTGAAATCGTGCAAAGCTAGGATAGGCGTTTTACACATTTTCTCTTTTACAAGTTCAAACGCCTTTTGAGCTGCGTCACTCCATGCAAATTTTCCATGTTTAGTGCATTCAGCTATAGGAGCTAATAAAGTGCCGAAATTATTTATAAATCTCCTATAAAATGAAGCTAAACCATGAAAAGATCTCACCTCGGTGATAGTTGTAGGAACCGGCCAAGAAGAAATCGCCTCTACTTTGGATGGATCCACCTTCACACCCTCATCGAAATGATGAAGCCAAGAAAACCAATCTCTCTTTGCATAAACGTGCACTTTTCAAGCTTGCCGTACGCTTTTGCTCCTTTAGAACTTCGAACAATTGTTGCAAATGATTTAAATGATCATCCTTGTTAGAACCGTAAACAAGAATATCATCCAAATATACAACCACGAACTTTCCCAAAAATGGCCTAAGTACTTCATTCATCAATCTCATGAACGTACTAGGGGCATTTCAGGAGACCAAATGGCATAACCAGCCATTCATACAACCCATACTTCGTTTTGAAAGCCGTCTTCCACTCATCTCCCTCTCTCATGCATATTTGGTGATATCCACTCCTCAAATCAACTTTCGAAAACACTTTGGACCCACTCAATTCATCTAGCATGTCATCTAATCTAGGGATAGGAAATCAGTATTTTATGGTTATGTTATTCACAAAGACGGCTATCAATACACATCCTCCAAGTTCCGTCTTTTTTTGGCACAAGTAAAGCCTTAACAAAGACATGGACTTTTACTCTCCCTCACGTAGCCTTTCTTCATCAACTCACCGATTTGGCTTTGTAATTCTTCACTTTCCTTAGGATTACATCTATAGGAAGGTTTATTTGGAATTGGTGCTCCGGGAATGAGATCAATTTGGTGCTCAATTCCACGGTTAGGGGGTAGGCCAGTGGTAGGTCGCTAGGAAACACATCTCCAAACTCCTCTAACAACTCTCTCAAGTCCGAATCTTCAACCTCCCCTCCCTCGTTCACCTCCTTAGCAACCGTAATGTATACAACCCGATTAGCTTCCAACTCCCTCTCGAATCCTTTTCTCCCTAAAAACACACTTCCACACACTAGGTTTTCTTTTGGTTTGGGCTTTGTGTTTCGGATTTTTGAAGGGGGTAATGGTAGTAAGGTTTTGATTTTGCCATCCTTATTCACCTTATACACATTAGTAGAACCATCATGAATAACTTTTCGATCAAATTGCCAAGGTCTACCAAGTAATACGTGACAAGCAATCATAGGGGATTACATCACATAGAATTTCATCTTCATAATTTCCAATTGACAACGTAACTAAAACTCTATTTTTCACCCTCACTTCACTATTATCATCTAACCATTTCAGCTTATAAGGATGTGGATGTTTAGTAGTAGGTAATGCTAACTTCTCTACAAGTTCGCTTGAAGCTACATTAGTACAACTACCCCCATCTATGATTAACGTGCATAGCTTCTTATTCACTAAGCATTTCGAATGAAAAATGGTTTCTCTTTGTTCCTCATTTTTTGCCACGACACTACAATATAAGGACCTCCTAAGAACCAACATTTCACCTTCCATTTCCGGATTACACACGCCCTCCTCCTCACTTTCACTTTTATCATGTTCTATCTCCAAAAGAGATTCTTTTTCCAACTCGTCTATCTCCCTCTATATCCCTTATAGTCATGATTCTTTTAGTAGGACAATTAGCTTGGAAATGACCATAACCTCGACACTTAAAACATTTCACTTTCAAAGTTTTATCATCTCGAAACTTTCTCCTTATCTTTCTTAGTGAAATCTCGGTTTTTGTTCTTATCAAAGTTACTAGTACTAGAATTAGCTTTAAAAGTACTAAATGGCTTTGAATAAGACTTACTTGTAATCGCTTTCTTCTTTTGGCTATCGATTTTGAGAGCCACTTTGCAAGCTTCATCGAAAGTAAGGTATGGATATACCTCGACTTTCTCTCGTACATCTTCGTTTAGGCCTCCTAAGAACCGGCCTAGTTTTTGCTCCTCCATCTCTTCTATTTCACAAACAATGGAAAGCTTCTCAAATTCCTTGATGTACTCTTCCATGGACATGGCGCCTTGCTTGAGGGTAGACCATCTAACGCATCGATTTTGCTTGTAGTTAGTTGGAACAAAACGCTTCCTCAATTGCTTCTTCAATTTCTCCCATGTAGCAATCTTGGATTGGTTCTCCTTCACCCTTTGTCTCTTCATACCTTCTAACCAAATGGATGCATATTTGGTTAACTTCAAAACAGCTACCTTGTACTTCTTCTCATTCGGAGTGTCTTTGTATTCAAAGAAACGCTCTAAAGACCGTTCCCATTCAAAATACACTTCGGATCACTAGTTCCATCAAATTCATGAACTTCAATCTTTAACCCTCTATCATCAGCCTTAGAACTCCTCTCTTCCTCATTAGATTTCTTCTTGAACATTTCTAAGGTTAATTGGGTCATCATCTCTTGTAATGCTTCGTTTTGCCTAGCTAGTGCTTCTAACATGGCGTCTCTCCTAGCATTATCACTTATCTCGCCTCCCATTTCGTAACCGAGCTCTTGATACCACTTGAAACAAACACAACTCAACTAAGAATAGTGTTTAGGATAGAATTGAACACAAGCTAAAAGAATCACTCTTAAAGCTAGTAATTCGGTTTTTAGTTAAGGAAGTGAATCACTCTCGACCTTAAAACTAAAAAGGATTTTAATTAACAAAATAAGTGAATCACTCTCAAATCTTGTTAATTGGGTTTGAACTCTTGTAGTTTTACCTCCCAAGGAATTCGTGCAAATTAGAGTTAAAAACACTCTGGTTCTTAATCTTTAAACTCAACGGTTTATAACAATGTTTTTCAACAACCAAATCTCGATTCTTCATTCATAATCGAGGATTACATACTTATAGTACAAGAGTTAAAAGCTTAAAACACCAGCTATTACATCTAATACACTAAAGAGATTTAAACAAAGCATTTAAAGTACAAAATATCTTCTAAGGCTAGCCGAAATCAGCATCTCTATTCTCCTAGCCTTTTACTCCTATTGGATGCTTTAAAATGGCTGCAAACCAATGAAAAGAAAACCTATACTTGAAGTAGCTTCCTTCCATGTGTGAATCATCATCATTGGAGCCTAAAATGTGGCTGCCCAAATCGAAGAAAGAAGGGACAGAAAAACGCCGCATAGCAGCCCCTTTTTCTTTCCTCCATTCATGTTCTTTCCTCCTTGCTTAGGAAAGGTTGTAATTGGACCCCTTGCTGCAGGCCTCTTGGTAAGCATGAATAAGCAAGGTGCTTCACCTACTAGCTTCATTAGATCATCCATTGCATCACAAAAAACCATCATGAAAACCGTAGCTTCATTCTAACACAAAAATGACTCGATTTTTCTTTCTTTGGTGCTAAGTGATTTCAAAGCATGTTTAGTGAGAGTTAAGCATGTTTAAGACTAAACTAACACTAACTAATATCAAGCACCTCAAGCACACACCTCCCCAACACCCATGGGCAACTGCTAGCTTACTTAGCTTCTCTTCCATTATTGCTTAGCATGATTACGTTAGTACTAATCTTTAGGCCATGAATCTCTCCTTTGTTGTGATTGAGATTAGTACTTAGTAATACCTCTTGATTTGCAACTGATTTCGGATCACAAATGACGTCAAACAAAACTAATTGAATCAAATGAAACTCAAATGCATTCAAGAAAGCTAATTGAATCAAATGAAACTCAAATGCATTCAACAAAGCTAATTGAATCAAATGAAACTCAAATGCATTCAACAAAGCTAATTGAATCAAATGAAACTCAAATGCATTCAACAAAGCTAATTGAATCAAATGAAACTCAAATGCATTCAACAAAGCTAATTGAATCAAATGAAACTCAAATGCATTCAACAAAGCTAATTGAATCAAATGAAAGTCAAATGCATTCAACAAAGCTAATTGAATCAAATGAAACTCAAATGCATTCAACAAAGCTAATTGAATCAAATGAAACTCAAATGCATTCAACAAAGCTAATTGAATCAAATGAAACTCAAATGCATTCAACAAAGCTAATTGAATCAAATGAAACTCAAATGCATTCAACAAAGCTAATTGAATCAAATGAAACTCAAATGCATTCAACAAAGCTAATTGAATCAAATGAAACTCAAATGCATTCAACAAAGCTAATTAAATCAAATGAAACTCAAATGCATTCAACAAAGCTAATAGAATCAAATGAAACTCAAATGCATTCAACAAAGCTAATTGAATCAAATGAAACTCAAATGCATTCAACAAAGCTAATTGAATCAAATGAAACTCAAATGCATTCAACAAAGCTAATTGAATCAAATAAAAGTCAAATGCATTCAAACAAAGCTAATTGAATCAAATGAAACTCAAATGCAATCAACAAAGCTAATTGAATCAAATGAAACTCAAATGCATTCAACAAAGCTAATTGAATCAAATGAAACTCAAATGCATTCAACAAAGCTAATTGAATCAAATGAAACTCAAATGCATTCAACAAAGCTAATTGAATCAAATGAAACTCAAATGCATTCAACAAAGCTAATTGAATCAAATGAAACTCAAATGCATTCAACAAAGCTAATTGAATCAAATGAAACTCAAATGCATTCAACAAAGCTAATTGAATCAAATGAAACTCAAAATGCATTCAACAAAGCTAATTAAATCAAATGAAACTCAAATGCATTCAACAAAGCTAATTCAATCAAATGAAACTCAAATGCATTCAACAAAGCTAATTGAATCAAATGAAACTCAAATGCATTCAACAAAGCTAATTGAATCAAATGAAAGTCAAATGAATTCAAACAAAGCTAATTGAATCAAATGAAACTCAAATGCATTCAACAAAGCTAATTGAATCAAATGAAACTCAAATGCATTCAACAAAGCTAATTGAATATAATGAAACTCAAATGCATTCAACAAAGCTAATTGAATCAAATGAAACTCAAATGCATTCAACAAAGCTAATTGAATCAAATGAAACTCAAATGCATTCAACAAAGCTAATTGAATCAAATGAAACTCAAATGCATTCAACAAAGCTAATTCAATCAAATGAAACTCAAATGCATTCAACAAAGCTAATTGAATCAAATGAAACTCAAATGCATTCAACAAAGCTAATTGAATCAAATGAAACTCAAATGCATTCAACAAAGCTAATTGAATCAAATGAAACTCAAATGCATTCAACAAAGCTAATTGAATCAAATGAAACGTCAAATGCATTCAACAAAGCTAATTGAATCAAATGAAACTCAAATGCATTCAACAAAGCTAATTGAATCAAATGAAACTCAAATGCATTCAACAAAGCTAATTGAATCAAATGAAACTCAAATGCATTCAAACAAAGCTAATTGAATCAAATTAAACTCAAATGAATTCAAACAAAGCTAATTGATCAATCAAATGAAACTCAAATGCATTCAACAAAGCTAATTGAATCAAATGAAACTCAAATGCATTCAACAAAGCTAATTGAATCAAATGAAAGTCAAATGCAGTTAAACAAAGCTAATTCAATCAAATGAAACTCAAATGCATTCAACAAAGCTAATTGAATCAAATGAAACTCAAATGCATTCAACAAAGCTAATTGAATCAAATTAAACTCAAATGCATTCAACAAAGCTAATTGAATCAAATGAAACTCAAATGCATTCAACAAAGCAAATTGAATCAAATGAAACTCAAATGCATTCAACAAAGCTAATTGAATCAAATGAAACTCAAATGCATTCAACAAAGCTAATTGAATCAAATGAAACTCAAATGCATTCAACAAAGCTAATTGAATCAAATGAAAGTCAAATGAAGTCAAACAAAGCTAATTGAATCAAATGAAAATCAAATGCATTCAACAAAGCTAATTGAATCAAATGAAACTCAAATGCATTCAACAAAGCTAATTGAATCAAATGAAACTCAAAATGCATTCAACAAAGCTAATTGAATCAAATGAAACTCAAATGCATTCAACAAAGCTAATTGAATCAAATTAAACTCAAATGCATTCAACAAAGCTAATCGAATCAAATGAAACTAAAATGCATTCAACAAAGCTAATTGAATCAAACGAAAGTCAAATGCATCAAACAAAGCTAATTGAATCAAATGAAACTCAAATGCATTCAACAAAGCTAATTGAATCAAATGAAACTCAAATGCATTCAACAAAGCTAATTGAATCAAATGAAAGTCAAATGAAGTCAAACAAAGCTAATTGAATCAAATGAAACTCAAATGCATTCAACAAAGCTAATCAATCAAATGAAACTCAAATGCATTCAACAAAGCTAATTGAATCAAATGAAACTCAAATGCATTCAACAAAGCTAATTGAATCAAATGAAACTCAAATGCATTCAACAAAGCTAATTGAATCAAATGAAACTCAAATGCAATCAACAAAGCTAATTGAATCAAATGAAACTCAAATGCATTCAACAAAGCTAATTGAATCAAATTAAAGTCAAATGCATTCAACAAAGCTAATTGAATCAAATGAAACTCAAATGCATTCAACAAAGCTAATTGAATCAAATTAAAGTCAAATACATTCAACAAAGCTAATTGAATCAAATGAAACTCAAATGCATTCAACAAAGCTAATTGAATCAAATGAAAGTCAAATGCATTCAAACAAAGCTAATTGAATCAAATGAAAGTCAAATGAAGTCAAACAAAGCTAATAGAATCAAATGAAACTCAAATGCATTCAACAAAGCTAATTGAATCAAATGAAACTCAAATGCATTCAACAAAGCTAATTGAATCAAATGAAACTCAAATGCATTCAACAAAGCTAATTGAATCAAATGAAACTCAAATGCATTCAACAAAGCTAATTGAATCAAATGAAACTCAAATGCATTCAACAAAGCTAATTGAATCAAATGAAACTCAAATGCATTCAACAAAGCTAATTGAATCAAATGAAACTCAAATGCATTCAACAAAGCTAATTGAATCAAATGAAACTCAAATGCATTCAACAAAGCTAATTGAATCAAATGAAACTCAAATGCATTCAACAAAGCTAATTGAATCAAATGAAACTCAAATGCATTCAACAAAGCTAATTGAATCAAATGAAACTCAAAATGCATTCAACAAAGCTAATTGAATCAAATGAAACTCAAATGCATTCAACAAAGCTAATTGAATCAAATGAAACTCAAATGCATTCAACAAAGCTAATTGAATCAAATGAAACTCAAATGCATTCAACAAAGCTAATTGAATCAAATGAAAGTCAAATGAAGTCAAACAAAGCTAATTGAATCAAATGAAACTCAAATGCATTCAACAAAGCTAATTGAATTAAATGAAACTCAAATGCATGAAACAAAGCTAAATGAATCAAATGAAAATCAAATGCATTCAACAAAGCTAATTGAATCAAATGAAACTCAAATGCATTCAACAAAGCTAATTGAATCAAATGAAACTCAAATGCATTCAACAAAGGTAATTTAATCAAATGAAACTCAAATCCATTCAACAAAAGCTAATTGAATCAAATGAAACTCAAATGCATTCAACAAAGCTAATTGAATCAAAGGAAACTCAAATGCATTCAACAAAGCTAATTGAATCAAATTAAAGTCAAATGCAGTCAAACAAAGCTAATTGAATCAAATGAAACTCAAATGCATTCAACAAAGCTAATTGAATCAAATGAAACTCAAATGCATTCAACAAAGCTAATTGAATCAAATGAAACTCAAATGCATTCAACAAAGCTAATTGAATCAAATGAAACTCAAATGCATTCAACAAAGCTAATTGAATCAAATGAAACTCAAATGCATTCAACAAAGCTAATTGAATCAAATGAAAGTCAAATGAAGTCAAACAAAGCTAATTGAATCAAATGAAACTCAAATGCATTCAAACAAAGCTAATTGAATCAAACGAAACTCAAATCATTCAACAAAGCTAATATGAATCAAATGAAACTCAAATGCATTCAACAAAGCTAATTGAATCAAATGAAACTCAAATGCATTCAACAAAGCTAATTTAATCAAATGAAACTCAAATCAAGTCAAACAAAGCTAATTGAATCAAATGAAACTCAAATGCATTCAACAAAGCTAATTGAATCAAATGAAACTCAAATGCATTCAACAAAGCTAATTGAATCAAATGAAACTCAAATGCATTCAACAAAGCTAATTGAATCAAATGAAACTCAAATGCATTCAACAAAGCTTATTGAATCAAATGAAACTCAAATGCATTCAACAAAGCTAATTGAATCAAATGAAACTCAAATGCATTCAACAAAGCTAATTGAATCAAATGAAACTCAAATGCATTCAAACAAAGCTAATTGAATCAAATGAAACTCAAATGCATTCAACAAAGCTAATTGAATCAAATGAAACTCAAATGCATTCAACAAAGCTAATTGAATCAAATGAAACTCAAATGCAATTCAACAAAGCTAATTGAATCAAATGAAACTCAAATGCATTCAACAAAGCTAATTGAATCAAATGATAAACTCAAATGCATTCAACAAAGCTAATTGAATCAAATGAAACTCAAATGCATTCAACAAAGCTAATTCAATCAAATTAAAGTCAAATGCATTCAACAAAGCTAATTGAATCAAATGAAACTCAAATGCATTCAACAAAGCTAATTTAATCAAACGAATCTCAAATGCATTCTACAAATCTAATTGAATCAAATGAAACTCAAAATGCATTCAACAAAGCTAATTAAATCAAATGAAACTCAAATGCATTCAACAAAGCTAATTGAATCAAATGAAACTCAAATGCATTCAACAAAGCTAATTGAATCAAGTTAAACTCAAATGCATTCAACAAAGCTAATTGAATCAAATTAAAGTCAAATGAAGTCAAACAAAGCTAATTGAATCAAGTGAAACTCAAATGCATTCAACAAAGCTAATTTCGAGTCAAACGAAAGTCAAACATGTCAAACAAGGCTAAATGAATCAAATGAAAATCAAATGCATTCAACAAAGCTAATCAATCAAATGAAACTCAAATGCATTCAACAAAGCTAATTGAATATAACGAAACTCAAATGCAATCAACAAAGCTAATTGAATCAAATGAAACTCAAATGCATTCAACAAAAGCTAATTCAAACAAATGAAACTCAAAATTTATTCAACAAAGCTAATTCAATCAAATGAAACTCAAATGCATTCAACAAAACTAATTCAATCAAATTAAAGTCAAATGAAGTCAAACAAAGCTAATTGAATCAAATGAAGCTCAAATGCATTCTACAAATCTAATCAATCAAACGAAACTCAAAATGCATTCAACAAAGCTAATTAAATCAAATGAAACACAAATGCATTCAACAAAGCTAATTGAATCAAATGAAACTCAAATGCATTCAACAAAGCTAATTGAATCAAGTGAAACTCAAATGCATTCAACAAAGCTAATTCAATCAAATTAAAGTCAAATGAAGTCAAACAAAGCTAATTCAATCAAGTGAAACTCAAATGCATTCAACAAAGCTAATTGAGTCAAACGAAAGTCAAACATAAACACGGCTAAATGAATCAAATGAAAATCAAATGCATTCAACAAAGCTAATTGAATCAAATGAAAGTCAAATGAATTAAACAAAGCTAATTTAATCAAATGAAACTTTAATGCATGCAACAAAGCTAATCAATCAAATGAAACTCTAATGCATGCAACAAACCTAATCAATCAAATTAAAGTCAAATGCATTCAACAAAGCTAATTGAATCAAATGAAACTCAAATGCATTCAACAAAGCTAATTGAATCAAATGAAACGCAAATGCATTCTACAAAGCTAATCGAATCAAATGAAACTCAAATGCATTCAACAAAGCCTAATTGAATCAAATGAAACTCAAATGCATTTAACAAAGCTAATCGAATCAAATTAAAGTCAAATGAAGTCAAACAAAGCTAATTGAATCAAGTGAAACTCAAATGCATTCAACAAAGCTAATCGAGTCAAACGAAAGTCAAAAATAGAAGGCTAAATGAATCAAATGAAACTCAAATGCATTCAACAAAAGCTAATCAATCAAATGAAAGTCAAAAGAAGTTAAACAAAGCTAATTGAATCAAATGAAACTTTAATGCATGCAACAAAGCTAATCGAAACAAATGAAACTCTAATGCATGTAACAAACCTAATTGAATCAAATTAAAGTCAAATGCATTCAACAAAGCTAATCAATCAAATGAAACTCAAATGCATTCAACAAAGCAAATTGAATCAAATGAAACGCAAATGCATTCTACAAAGCTAATTGAATCAAATGAAACTCAAATGCATTCAACAAAGATAATGAATCAAATGAAAACTCAAATGCATTTAACAAAGCTAATCAATCAAATTGAAAGTCAAATGAAGTCAAACAAAGCTAATTGAATCAAGTGAAACTCAAATGCATTCAACAAAGCTAATTGAATCAAATGAAAGTCAAAAGAAGTTCAACAAAGCTAAATGAATCAAATGAAACTCAAATGCATTCAACAAAGC